>PVLC010020424.1:0-29297 GCA_004027655.1 Graphiurus murinus | reverse complement strand
GGAGGTAGATTGCCCCTGAGTTCAATCCCCAGTACCACAAAAAAAAAAAAAAAAAAAAAAAAGATAACATGTGATTCTGTCTTTTATGACATTCAGAAAAATACAAAGCTACAGGGAGAGAGAATAGATCCATGGTTGCCTGATCAAAGTCAGGAGTCCCAAACGAGTTTAACCACAAAGGGACAGCATGAGGGAGTTTTAGGGGTAATACCATGATTCTGTATCCTGATTAAAATGGTACTTAACAGCCAGGCATAGTGGAACACACTTATAATTCCAGTACCTGAGAGGCTGAGACAGGAGGATCACAGGTTTGCGACCAGCCTCAGCTACTTAGTGAGACTCTCCACAACTTAGTGAGGCCCTGTTTCAAAATAAAGATAAAGAAAAAAAAAAAAAAATAGGGCTGGGAGTGTAGCTTGTAGGAGAATGCTCCTGGGTTCAATTCCCAGTACTGCAAAAAAAATAAACAAATAATAAAATAAAAAATAAAATGGTACTTACATTCTGAATCTCTGCATGTATTAAAACTCACATAAGTATATACCAAAACAAGTGAATGGGGTGTAAGAAAATTGTATTTTAAAAGAATCTACAACATAAGCTCTTTAGATCTCTAGAGGTCCTTGAGACACTTTCCTATCCTTTATCAATGTGGGAAACATGAAAAGTTATGGTCTGTGCTAAGTACCTTATACCTGGGGCCCAATGCAGCATAGAATAAACTGGAAATCATTTTGTAGAAAATTCCTTTATTATAGTGCAAATAACTTTCAGCAGTGACATAATGTAACAACACATTTAGCAACATTTTACACCACGCAGTAAATAAGAAAGTGTTTCTTTGAAAATATGTCATCATAGGAACCTTATTTCTATAATAATGTCAGAAATGCCAAGACTGTTTCTCTCAAGGCAACAGGGCTTGCTCACTCTTTTTGGATATTTTTCTTTTTAATACAAATAGAAGGATTTGCCATTTAACAAATCATCAATCCTAAGAGTGATCTCTTGGGGGGGGGGGTTGAACTGAGATTGGTAAGATTTGAAATGGGGTTTCAAATTTTAAAAAAATAATTTTAAGACAATTCTGGTATAGCCCAGAAAGTAGAAGTCACTTTAACTTTTAAGTAGATATACACATCCACTCCAATTTTGCTGCAGAAACGGATTGTCTAAAGACTGCCTTGTATTTCCCCAGAGCCTGATTGTTATTTCTTGGTTTTGGTTATTGCAAAACTAGGGCTCTGGTCAGAAATAACTCCTTAAATATGCAAATATTTTCCTGTGAAGCTTTAAATTGCACTTTCCATTCTGAAATTCCCACCTTAGACCTCACAGACCAATGAGAGGGTGTGAATGTGTTCCAGTTTACAGCTAACCATCAGGCCAGTAGGACTAATCCTCTACTTATTTAGGTACACCTAAATCATCACATCCTTTAGAGTAATCCCTACAGGCTTATCAAAGAGGTTCCTACTGACTTCATAGGGAAATGAAGGGTTAACACCGTATTTCACACTAAGCTGCCTATGTGCTTGGTTGCTGATGAGTTAGCTGATAGGTAGAGAGAACACAGTCACTTCCAATCAGTTATATTCCCCACTCCTCACGTTTCTACTGCATTATGCAGTGGGTGAGAATAGTTGGCCACTCAAAAGAGCCCTCCCATGGGGTCTTCTGCCATACGTTGAATCAAAACCCCTACAAAATATATTTTAGGGTGCCCTCTAAGTTTTCTACAAACACTCCTCAAAAGTGGCTTTATATGCCATGAGAAGTTAGTCAGAGGCTTGAAAATACCTGGAGCCAGTAATAGTCCTCCTGACTGAATATGGCTAAGTCAGCTGGTGGATAAAGCTTTTTAAGATGCAGCCCATCTTGTTGGATAAAGTATCTTCTTATATATAAAATCATGGAACTGTGCTCAACAGTTTCAGAGTTGAAAAGAATCCAAAGATATCTTGTATAAAAACTTCACCATTTTAGCTTGCTATGTGTATATTAGACTTTGGTACTGAAACACTGTCTACATTCTCGACACATGAAAATGGAGTAACCACTTCAGTGCCTCTGCATGTCGTGTAAAACAACTCAGAAGCAAAGCAGGACAAGGACAGGACACAGTATGCTGTACAAACAAAACCTAAATTATATATAAATACACCCCCACCCCAGCACCCCTCTTCCCCCACTACCTGGCCAAAGCAATGCCAAGGGTCCTTCCCTCCAGGGCCAATGCAGCTTGTGAGTCCAGCACCCAGGAAGCCAACCATCTCCGGCCTTGTGGTGGCATGAATAGTAGGAAGCCTCCTCCTGGAGACACTCTACTGTTTGAGTAGTTTGACAAGTACAGAGAAACTTCTACAGCTTCACTGGAAGCAATCACACTATTGGTTGGATTCAAAGGCCCAGAGTCCTGGGAGTTAACCTTTCAGTTAACTAGCTGGATTCTTTCCTAATGTGGATCCCATCCATCTTATCCTACTAATTCCTCCGAGCCGTGAGCTCCTCTGAGCCACAGAGCCAACACTGCAGGAAGCATCTTCTCTTCTGAAGCTCCAAAGGCATTGCTTAGGGATATTTGTGAGGGCCACATAAGAAAAGTTATACAATGAGCTAAGTCAATATAAATTATTTCCAAGTAAGTTATTCAGGACCATTTGCTTCTGCTTTACACTGCATTCCAAAGTCATTTTTATATACTTTAAAAGTTTATATAATACTCATTCAAAAGACTGCCTATGTAATCACCTCTATGTGTTTTTGATTAATTTAATAACAACATAATGAGTTATTATGTAAATCTAGGGAGAAGTAGTTAATTATTTCTTAAGGAAGCCAATACTGTGCTAATTCAGAGGAAAGAGGAAGCAATGTAAATAGAATTTTACATGATCGACAGTAACTTGAAAAGCAGTTCTATCGAAATGTTGTAAATTTTCCCTAGAAGAACTTACGGCAACTTATATTAAGAGATCTACGTTCAGGGGTATGAAGAATATAACCCAGTTCTTCAAGGTATAATTTCACCTGTATTATGATTGTAATACATAATTTCCCCCCTCAGACCTAAGATATTTGTACATTCAAAAGTTCATAACTTGGTGTTCTTGAGACATTGCTCATTCTCTAATACATACATTGAATATAAATAAATAACTACAAGAAAGCTTCAAAAACTGAACTGACATTATGCTGTGCAAAAAAAAAACAGAAAAAAAAGAAAAAGAAATCCAAATAATAAACCATGAACAACCTACATTCTATGTAAATACCCTGACTAAAATGTTGGTTGTGCTACACAATTCCGCTTCAATGCAGAATGTGTTGATTTCGGTGTACCGTTGTTGTTTTTAATGTCTTTAGCACTTTTGTTTCTAAACATCACCTTGCTTTTGCTTTGAAATGATGAATAATTTGCTACCAAATCACAAATCATCACAAATCCATTTTAGTATAGTCTGAATAAAATCCAGCATAAATGTATTACTTTGTTTTGGGAATAATGGCTCGGTGTCTTTGTCCAACAGCTTTCTTCCTATGGGCAAACCATAGCTAGTTGTCCTTTTGGGCTTAAACTGCACAGAAGAAAGAGACAGTGAAGCTTGCCTTTTGTTTTTTGTTTTCTTTTTAAGTCTCCAGATCTTGCTAGGACACTTCTTCCAGACCAAGAGTCATGTGGTTGTGGCACCTGATCCTGTTTAAACAACATCAGCCAAGCTTGGTGATCTGCAGGTCCCCATTTATCTTTATGGTATCAATTGCAGATAATGTTTGAATGCGATGGTAGAAATCAAAAAGTTGATGTCCGTCCACAAACACTCTGAAACGTGGGTGCTCACAAAGAATTTCCACCTGCAAGAATTAAAATAATAATCTCAATTCACAATTTAAATGAATGTTGCTGGGGGAAACAAACAAAACTTCATTTTAGAGAAAGAAAGGCAACATTCTTTAGTGATTTGTAAATGTCAGAACGCACTGGGAGGAACCATGCAGAAGGCTAATTAGAACACAGATTGCTGAGCTCCACTCCTCAAATTCCCAACTCAGTGGATCCAGGGTAAGTTCTAAGAATCTGCATTTACACTGAGCTCCAGGGAATATCAATGTTGCTGGAACGAGGAGCACACTTTGAAAACTATTGCTCTACACTATTCAATATCCTTTAAAGACTTTAAATTGCTTAAGCTTTTACATTTGTCCCTTCATTCTGGAAATTTGTAAATAGCATAGATTTGATTTATGGCACTTAACTGCCTCCACTGTCAGCCCCTGAACCCCTTCAGAGGAACCCCTCACAAGACAGAACTGGTACCCATTAGTGGCATGTAATAATAGTCTAGACACACAAACATGGTAAACACTAAGGGAGAGAGAAGGTTATATAGTAATTACCATCGGGCTAACAATGTGTAATTAGCAAGGCTTTGTTAAGCCAAACAGAAATACAGATCCTGTATGGTAAAAAGCTTTTGCTCCTCCTTTTCCTTAAGTAATTCACCATAAGTTTAATTATTGGTTCTGTGCTATGATGTATTTGTTAAAAGCATTGGTATTTACCATGTAAGGAGAGGCTCCATATGTGATATTAGTCACATTTAATTATATCACCAAGAAGAGTCTATTTCACTTCAATTTTGCTATTGGGAAGCATCATATTCCTTCTGGCAGTCAGAAGCTCTGCTTGCTTACTCTTGAGCATTAAGATTCATCATTAGGAAACTGTCCCAGCCGAGGGAAGCCTAAGAGGGCATCATCATCCAAAAGGAGTTAGGATACCTTCCCCAGACTATGATTGGAAGGGCAACGATCTCAGTTCTATCACTGATGTCAAAGTCATGGATTCTTACTTTTCTTCCAGATTATAAGGCCTTTGAAAACTTCTAGATGAAGAGTAACATGTTAAGGGTTGCTCAGGCTTATATGCAACATGGAGCTTTTGACCGAGCTGCCATTATTGTGATGTATGTGATAAGATGTGATGAAGGCCACTTTGTCACCAGGTCTGATATTTCAATAAGTCCTTTTTAACACATCACTGACTGGCATCTCATATTTGGTAATGTCCTTATTAGAAGAAGATACTGCTAATGCTGCTTGATTAGATGACATGTTTGGGTTATGTTTCCTGCCTGCTAGATAGTGGGGAGCAAATCTATATTCATCCAGGCCCAAGGGATAGAATTCTTCAGCTACACAGCCTGCAACCATAAAATAGACTGAGGCTTAATTAATCCAGAGGGGCAAACAAGGACACTGACATGGCCTCATTACCAAAAAGAACAAGAGAACATGAAATAATAATATTGAATTATTTAAAAAATCATAACTAATAAGGTTTCAAACTACTTAAAGGCCGAGAAAAAATGAGGAAAACTCTAAAAATCAATTAATATTTATTAATCAATCAGATATTTGGGGGCAGGTATTTATTATATACCTAATACTATGTGGGATACTACATAGAAAACTATTTAATTAATACCTCCATAGTAGCTAAGTATGGTAGTAAAGTATTCCTTCTTAGCAATCTGCACATGTCAATGTGAGTATATTTACTAAATGCATGGGCCAGGGCCAGGAGCTACTTTGTGAGTATTTCTATCAGTAAACAGAGCTTTTTAAAAATTAATTAATTAATTAATTAATTAATTAATTAATTAATTAATTTGTGGTACTAGGGATTGAACTCAGGGGCATTCTACCTCCGAGCTACACCCTCAACCCTATTTTATATTCTTTATTTTTAAACAGGGTCTCACTAAGTTGTGGAGTGCCTCACTAAGTAGCTGAGGCAAGCCTCGAATCCAGATCCTCTGGTCTCAGCCTCCCAAATGCTGGGATTACAAGCATGTGCCACCACGCCCGGCTAACAGAGCTCTTTCGATTTTTTTTAAATTTTATTTTCCAGCACGGATTTTTATACGTTTCTTGAGTACAACAGGGTTACATAGACATTTATGACCTATCAATCATTGTCAGAACACAAATAGCACCACTTCTTCGTTTTCCACTTATAGCCCACTTTCTTAACATAGCCTGGTCAAGCAAACTTTCTAGAGTCATAAAACCATATTCATTTAGGGTCATATATTTACTTTCTAAGAAGTAGGAGGGTCTTTCATCTACGCATCCTAGGTGCAATCTCCAGATTTTGAGACACCAATGTAGCCATAGCAGAAGAGTCAGTATAATTACTCATATATGCAGATAGCAACTGCCAGGGGGGAGAGGGCCCAGCTGGGCTCCCACAATTCCCCCATTTTTATTTTAAAATGCACAAAGGACTGTGCCTGTCTTAGGTCGTTTCCTACCAGGTGCTTAATCTTACCCATCATGGGGTCTCGATGAGTCATTCAACGAGCCCCGTCTTAGGTTGATATTGCCCTGAGAAAATCGAACCCATCATTGACTACCATTGATTTTTTTTTTTAATTATTATTATTCTTTTTCACCATCAGATGATAAAATTCCTGGACATGCTGAAACTCTGGCTGCTTAAAGTGCTCTTGGCACACACTGGATAAGGAGAATATTGTCACCCTGCCAGTGGCTGTAGCTGAGGCACTCGAAGTACTTACCCTGAATGGCTGGTCTGGGATGAATGGAAAGTAAGGGATTGCTGACTGTTCTTCACCCCTTTCCCCAGATATACAAGAATTTCTGAGGAGCTGCCGGTCTGTGAACACAGCTTTGAGTTCAATTGCCACATCAGCAGGAGGATTTTCCGAGTCACCGCAGGTCAAGCTGATTGCAAAGCTGAAAAGAAAGTGAGCTTATTTATTCAGGGTCTATGATATAACATTTCAAAATGACCCAAGTCCTCCTCCTCTGGGTTTGTCTGCTTTTAATGGTCCGTTACTCTTTTCATAAGAGGTCAAACTAACTTATTTTGTTGTCTAAAGTAGGCTCTAGTGAAAACTTTGGGATGGTGAAGTTGAACATGACTAAAAATTACAGATTTCAAATATCCCAAGCCATTCACACATCTGTCTTAATATACTTCAGAATTCTCAAAAACAAAACAAAACAAAAACAAAAACAATGGCCTCAGGGGAAGGGGATGTATCTTGTAAAGTTTGTTTCTTATTTATACTGATAACTCTTGTGCCAAGCACTGTTTCTAACCCCCCCTTCCCCCCCCACAAAAAATTATTTGGCCTCCCTAAGGGTCAAAGAGAAAATGTGGATCTATATTTATCATCTCTGATATAAATAGCTGTCTGGAGAAATGATGGCTGGGATTCATACACATTCTTTTCATGGGAACATGGTACTTTCTTGGCACTCCCAACCAGCAGCAGCCACAGCAAAGAGAGGAAGAAGAGGAGTCTAAACCACAGACAGGAGCAGGCAAGTCCCTGATACAGCCTGATGGTTCTGCCACTGGCATGGACTCTGCCTTACCTTTCTGGATTGAGGTCTACGATGCCCATCACTAACACCTTCTTGCCTGGTCTCATGCCACCTTTAATGTGCCCACAAAATGGTACTATCTGCAAAGGAGGAGAAAAGAAACAGGAACTTTGCAGGCTGTTAGAGAAGAGGCAAGCCCTCATATCCTGAAGACCCAACCCACGAGAAAATGCAATTAGAAAGGAAGGGGATACAAGCAAGAGACACTGGGCGCCGCGCAAAACCATTTACCAGTCGTGGGAAGTACACGTCGGCTTGAACTGGAGAGCCCAAGGAGTTGTTTAAATGCCCATCATCTAGTTTCTAAAAATAGAAGCACACAGATTGGCTTTTCACAGAACCATTTTTTCGTCGGGGGGCGTGGGGGCAGTGAATCGACCCAAATCTGGCAGAATCCAGCAACCCTCCACAGACACACAGGCAGTGCCTGCAGAAGACTCTCCTCGCAGTCCATTAAAGAACCGCATAATCCCCCTCCCCCACAAAATCCATCTTTCCACCGGGTAACTAAGCCTCAGAACATCCCCAGACCCATCAGATCCGGATCAAACTCAAGGTCGAGGCCCATCCGGGGGCCCCGAGTCCCGTGCATGAGAGGCGCAGGCCCCCCTCCAACCACAATCGCTTCTGGAACCCCTGTCGCCCAGGCCTGTCCTCCGGGACGTGGCTGAAGTGGAGTGGCAGCGCTCAACTAGTCTCCGAGCCACCGGCGCCGACCCATTTCCAACCGGGAATCCCCGGGACGTCGGGGGGCGGTCGTGGGGCGTGCGCCCCGACACACTCACCCACTCGCACACGTGCAACGTGCACACACCTGGCCGGCGGTGGCACGGGCACGGAGGGGGCAGTCGGGCACCTTCTCCACCGTTGCCCCCAAGGGCCCTTCCCCAGCCCAACGCCCAGTGGCCCGGGCTCTCCTGGCCCCGGTGCACCGCCGGCTCCGGCTAACAGGTACCCGCGCCTTCTCACACCGGGGGCGCCGGGCTGGGCCTGTAGCTCTCTACGCCCCAGCCCGGGCCCGAGCAGGCGGCGGAGGCATGCGGGGCAGCGGGAAGGGGGCGCCTCGGGTGCACCCTGCCACACTCACCACTACGGCATCATTGTCGGCCACCGATCCCGCCATGTTCTTGCACGGCGCGGCGGGGTGCAGGGCGGGCGGCCAGGCGGCGGGGGACGCGGGACGCGGCGCGCGGGCGGGCGGGGATCCCGGGGCGGTCCTGCGCCGAGCGGGGGCGCGGGTCCGAGACGGGCGCGGGCGCGCACACACAGGCGGGCACGCGCGCGCGCACGCCCGGGGGCCCGGCGCCGACCCGGCAGGCAGGCCCGGGGGAGGGGAGGGAGGGAGGGAGGGAGAGGCGGCGCGCGCGGGCCCCGGGGTCCAAGGTGGCCGCAGCTGCAGAGTCGCGGCTGGCGCTGCTGCGGCTGCTGATGCCGCTGCCCAGAAAGAAAGGTGGCAAGGGCCGAGCCGCGCCGGCCCTGGGTGGCATTTAAAGGCCGCCGGGGCCCGGCTAGAGAACCGGGAACAGGGCGGGGACCCAGCTGGGTTGCCGCGGCTTGCTCAGCTTGCCCTGCCCTCCGGCCATTGGACCGTGGCGGGAGGCCGGGCCGGAGGGACGGGCCAGTCCGGGTCCGGGCGAGCCGGAGGGCGGGGGCCGGCCGGCGCTCCCCGGTGCGGAGGTGGGTGGGGCTGGGGGACTGGGGAGAGGAGGCCTTGACCTGCCAGGTGACAGGTGCTTTGTGACACCCCGCCCCTCCCTTCCAGCTTCCTAATCTCTAACCTCCTTCCTTCCGCTGAGTTCCGGGGCTCAGTGGGACAGTGGGAGGCCAGGTCGAGGGAAGATCTGGGGCGGGAGACGGAAGGGGGGGGGGGGATGTCCACAGCCGGAGCTCGGCCCTACCGAGAATTTCAACCAAATGGGAAAGATTCATTGGACTGACTGTCATGGGTAGAAAGAGAAAGAAAGGCCTCAAGGCTTGCAGAACTAAATAGTAGACCCTTAAGGACTGCAGAGAGGACTCAGAGTAGGGACTCTTTTTGTCACAGGAGGCTAGATCCCAGCCAGGCCCCCTTTCCAGGTGGAAGCACAGGGAGGTCTAGCGTTCTGGAGAATTGCCAACCAAGGTCTGACTGAATCTTAGTAAATCCAACTGGAATTGAATGTGCTAAGCGTCTGTCCTCAGAGAGCTTCCACTGGACCCTGTTTTTGACAAGTTGCTTGCCCAGTGTGGGGCAGTAAGTTTCTCACTGCAAAATCTGATATTCTTTGTGTAGTAATTTTCGGGGGATACACGCCTCTTTCATTCTACAGCATGAATTTCTTTATGGCATTTCCACACTAGGATAATTATGTAACTTCTCCGATAAAGCAGTATCAACATACCCTCTATTAGGTGACATCTTTGGCTTACACATTCCTTTCTGTGAATCACCAGGGTGTTCCACACTATCCGGCAGGGAGCATGTGTGACCTACTGCAGTCCCAGAGAGGGCCTGGAAGGCTCCCTTCCAGCCACTGTTACTGGCTGTGTGGCCTGAAACATCCCTGCAGCTTTTGTGTCTTGGTTTTCCCTTTATGGACCAGAGCTAATCATGGTAATCTCAGTTGCTCTGTGAGAATTACCTGCACACGCCGGCAAAACCATGGTCACCTCCCTTGTGGAAGTAGTTCTCTCAATTAGAGTCAGTGGCTCACATTTCTGCTCTTGTTTACCAGGCTTAGCTCAAAAATCACACCTGTTAATTATTCTAAAATATTAAGCCATTCTTTGATATATCTCAGTTTCTAATAGTCTGGTATAGGGAAAAAGCACTAAAGTAGTTGTTATTACCTAAGCGAAGAGTGACACAATACATTATGGTGAGTCAAGAGCTGGTGCCCTGGGTTCAAATCCTAGCTCTGTTATGGACTAGCTGGGCAATCTTGGAAAAGTTACTAAACTTCTCTGTGCCTTTGTTTCTCCATCTATTTCTTCCCTGTGCCTTAGTTTCTTCACCAGAGATGATGATGATTACAATGATAATGCCTATCTTGGGTTGTTGTGAAGATTAAATAAATTGGTTCCTGTACTGTCCTTAGAACAGCACTTGACACATATTAAGCACTTATTCTACAAAAGTTCTAAATGCTTCCACATCTGCCAGGTACTAGGAATCCAGCAGGGACTTTTTCATTGTTGTTGTTGAGGTTACATTTTGGGGGGCAAAGCAGTCAATAAACAAATATGTAATATGTCAGGTGGTAAAAGTGTTAGGAAAAATATTAAGTAGAGAGAGAGAGAGGAAGAGAGAGAAAGAGAGGAGGTAGGGTGGTGCTGTTTAAGTGGTGTGGTGGTCAGGGAAGCTACCTCTAGTAAAGCAACACTTGAGAAGTCCGCGTATTGGCACACGCCTGTAATCTTAGCACTTGGTATACCAAAACAGAAAGATTAGCAAGACTCTCAGTAACTTAGTAAGACTCTTTTTCAAAACTAAAAAATAAAATAAAAAGTGGGGTGTGCCATTTGAGAAAACTTCTGAAGGGAGGGAGGGAGTCATTTGGTCATTTGGACCCCTGGGGGAAGGGAGTTGCAAGGATAAAGCCCCAAGGTGGAGTGGAGGAAGCTCTGGGGAAGGCACAGTAGGGAAGGTGGTTAGGCATGGGTGGAGCCTTGGAGACCAAGATGAAGACGCCTTCAGGGAGATGGGAAGGCACTGGAAGCTGCTGAGGAGAGGAGGGACAGTTGGCCTCCTGCTGTGGATGCATCCTGCTGGCTGCCCTGTGAAATAACCTTTGTGGAGATGGTAGTGTGTGGGAGGGAGGGAGAATAGGACTTAGGAGACTCCTGCACCAGCCTAAGCAAGAGATAAGGGTGGTTTAGACATAGTGGAAGTGGTGGAGATGTGAGAATCCATGGGTCATTGATAAGTCCTAGTTATTACCATTATAAAGATTTGGCAGAGCTGGGTGGCACACACCTGTAATCCCAGTACTTGAGAGGCTGAGACAGGAGGATCACAGGTTTAAGACCAAACTCGGCATTTTAGTGAGGCCCTCAGCAACTTAGTGAAACCCTGTTTCAAAATAAATAAAATAGGGCTGGGGATGTAGCTTGGAGGTGGAATGCCCCTGAATTCAATCCCTAGTGCTACAAAAAATAAAAGCAAAAAAAATTTAAAAAAGATTTGACAGTTCATATCCCTTCTGAGTCTCTGTTTCCTCACTTGCAAAATTAAGGGGTTGGGCTCATTCTTCATTCCCTCTTAGCTCTTAGAAAGTTCTTCTTGTTCCTGAAAGGCTGTGAAAATACTATCCAGATTTAAATGGGTTTGAGAGTAGGTGCAGCTGAAAGAAAATAATCTTGTGTTGAATCTTGTGATAAGTGGTTTTATGGGATGCAGAATAACCCTTTGATTTGTTTTGTGAGAGGAGGTGAAGATATCTGTATTGCTTAAGATGAATTTCTTACCTTTTAGGAATGTAAAGAATAGCAAGGTACTCAACCTTACCCAGAATACTTTAATGTGGAAAATTGCTTTGTATTCCCAAAATGCCAGTCTTTTTCAATCAATCTGTGGAATAGCTAATTTTGTACATGATGAGCAGAGAGAAAACTTAAAAGGATTTTTTGTTGTAACTAAATGCTGAGCAGGGTTGAACTGCCTCTAACAGAGAAAACCCATCAGCAAATTAATGAACTATAGAGCTTAAAATTTTTTCTTTGAGTTGTACAGTGAAGGATAGGCAAACTTTGTACTATGCTTTGATGATAGGTATTTGTATCTAAAACACATTAACCAGGATTGTGACCGATTTAGAAGATACAACTGAAATTTCAAGATGAACAGCATTTCTACTGGACACTACTGCAAAGGTGAAGGAAGGGGGGAAGGCAGTCAAATATGATTAGCATTGAAAAAATATAAACAGGGTTTTGAAGATGGATTTCATTAAATGATCTTCCCAGTTAAAAACAGTAGATCACTTCCTTTCTTCCTTCTCAACTTATGTTTTGTTAAAATGTACGCGTGCAGAATTTTTAATATCGGGAGAATACGGCATTGGTGGCAGTTCAACCATTTTATCAGTATTGCCATGTGCCATGGTACTGTGAACTAAGAAGAGTCATTTGCAAATGGTTCCATGAAGAATGTCTCACATGAAGAACGACCTGTCAGGAACCCTGTGGGTGTAGATTCCAGCTCAAAATGTCCTTGTAATCTTGAGAGATTTGTATGCATTTCACTCTGTTCCACATATTGTCATGCTTATTTTGATATGAACATAATGTGCTCCCCACATCTATACAAGTAGTACAACTGAAATGTCCCAAATGTTGACTCTGTTTATTACCCCATTACACTGACTCCTTTCCTAAAACCAAGCCCCAAAGGGTGGTCATGGCCCACTTTGGGGAAAAAGACCCTGCACAATATTACAGATCCATTCAGGCCCTCAGTTCCCCACAATTGTTTTTGTAGGGACAGTCTCTGCTCTCATGATCAGTATTCAAGGAGGAATAGAAGTACACAAGCTCAGCATTCTTTTGTTTACTTACTTAGGTAGGAGGGTAGCCATTTATCAAGCTATTTTTCTATATTTCAAAATGTCATTACAGTTCTTAATTATTTTAGGAACTGTGGCCACAGTAATCAAGTCATTATTTTAGACACACACACAAATTTGTGTTGTACCCAAGTAATTAGGGGACAGTCATAAAACTTGGCAGTCAACGCCAGTTCCCAACATTTCATTATTTTCGGTT
Organism: Graphiurus murinus; assembly: GCA_004027655.1. Lineage (NCBI taxonomy): Eukaryota > Metazoa > Chordata > Mammalia > Rodentia > Gliridae > Graphiurus > Graphiurus murinus. Next base: position 16,133 of record PVLC010020424.1, on the reverse strand, counting down.
TATTTATGAGGAAACTAGAACCAGCCTCCTGTGTGTGTTTTAATTACTTAGCGCAGGAAGGATTGATTTCAGAAAACCTCCAGCTTAAGAAGATAATCAGGAGCCTGTTCCCAGGAGGAGTTTAGGGCTTCAAAGGTATGCTCAGCACCAAGCCCCCCGGGGTGTCACCAGGGACCTTCAGCAAGTCTGAGAAGTCATTGCTGGTGTGCACCTCTTCCTGTGAACGGTGACAAAAGCCTGCAGACGGAGAAGCAGAAAGTGCTCTGCTGGAACTGGCGGCATGAATGAAAGATATTTTAAGATTTCCAGCTGGGTTTGTGCACAGATTGAGTCAACAGTGTGCTCCGGTGCCTTCTTTCCAGCATCATCTTCCTGCCCTTCCAAGAGGCGGGTCTGTCCATCAGCCAGTCTTTTACCCATGAGGAATGTGACAGGCTGTGAGGCAGTGCCTGGGGCTGCTTACCTCTCCTCATTGTTGCTTGATGCTGCTGCTTTCTTTTGCTGGTGGATAGTCCTCCCTTTCATTGCCTGTGATTTTCTTGTTGTCAAGTGGTATAAAGGGCTTCTTAGTTTTGAAGTTTCATGGAAACTTGCCTGGCTTGGCTGGGTGGAAGGACACCAATATTCTGATTCAGCAGTGGTTTGAAAGGCGGGACCAACAGGAGGAAAACAGGAAGCTTGCTGCCAAGTAGCCAGTTGAGTTTTAGAGGAAACACGTAGGTTACATGGATTTCTAGCCTTCTTTTTTTTGTTTGCGGTACTGGGGATTGAACCCAGGGGCATTCTACCTCTGAGCTATACCCCCAGCCCTATTTTTTTTTTTTTTTTTTTTTTTTTGTGGTACTGGGGATTGAACTCAGAGGCGTTCTACCTTCGAGCTACACCCCCAGCCCTATTTTTTACTCTTTATTTTGAAACCGGGTCTCACTAAGTTGCAGAGGGCCTCACTAGGTAGCTGAGGCTGGCCTCGAACCCGGATCCTCCGGTCCCAGCCTTCCAAATGCTGGGATTACAAGCGTGCACCACCACGCCCGGCTTCTAGCCTTCTTAAAAGGTGAACTACACAGCTTGTGTGTGTGGAGGGGAAGCATAGCACTACTTCTGAACAAACCACCATCCAGAAGGGACCTGGGAATTTAAATTTGGCATCCAAAATTTTTTTTAATTATTCATGCATTGTAAGCATACATCTTTGTTAGGTACAAATTGATAACGACATATGTGCCCACATTTCTCATTTGATCCCTTCCCCAAATTCCCACCCCGCTCCCTCACCCTCCCTCCCTCTCAAGTTTAGTTTAGTGAGTAACCTTGATGTACATTAGGGTGTCCCCTCCCCCCGCCCCTGTCCATCCCCTTCGGTTAAATCAACTTCTTTGTTTATCGAGGGTCTCTCCTTTTCCATCTGGAGACCCTCTTATGCCCCATCTTCTCCCGAATGGGATATGTACACAATGGAATTTTACTCAGGCATCCAAATTTTTGATTATCCAAAGTAGTTCAGAAAAGACATGCTTCGTGTATTTAACAACTACTCATTGAGTTGAGCTCTGTTTTGGTTGCCATTTTGATACATATGCACACATTCACACACACATTCACACACACACACACACACACACACACACACACACTACTTTCTTCAAAACCAAAAAATAAAAAATGACTACATACACATTTGCACTTAAATATGTTATGTAAGGGTATAACTATTATTCTAATGTTAGGGCTGAGGACACACCATCCCAAAATATGGCTGTAGGACAACAGAATACGATGCCCCAAAATATACTTCTTTGATGTATCTTGAGCTGGTTATTCTGAGAAATTGCAGATAAGAGTAACTCTGAAAAGCTTTTCATTTGTTAAAAAAAAAGAAAAAAAATATATAAAGGAAATCTGTATCTAAGTATCAGGAAGAAGGATGCACTAGACAACTTTTGTCATTTGAGACTTATCTGTACAACTGGACAACCTCTTCCTCATCCTCCCATAGCTTGGGTGGCCACCCCCCCCCCAGAAGTCCCAAGCTTCTATTCTTTTCTGTAGCTCAGAATAATATATAAACTTCAATCATCTGCTCCTTCTTTGAGTCTCATCATTTTTTGTGGGATTCTTGTGCATATGTATGTAATTAAATATGTTTTTTATTCTGCTAAACTGTTTTGTGTCAATTAAATTCATAGCCCAGCCAAATAACCTAGGAGAGTAGAGGGAAGCCATTTTTCCCTCCCCTACATTCATATATGGATTCCTGCTCTGCACGCTGACTCTTTCATGTGACAATATTCAGAATGGAACAATATTCAGAATGGTTGGCATGGCTCCCTTGCCAACATGGCAATGTAGCCCAGAAAACTGAAAATTAATGCTTTGAATTTAGGGACTGGTTCCAACCCGTTCCCAATCAGGCAACATGTTTTTCTATCTAAATTCACTTTATTTGGTACATGTTGATTTCAAGCCTGAATTGTTCAAGTGATTAATTTATTTCATAGAGAAAAATTAAAAAGTTTGAAGAAGACGTGTGTATGTAACTGCAGTTGAGCCTGGGGATACTCTACCATGAACTATACTCCTACCCCAGACCTTTTTAATTTTTATTTCAAAACAGGGTCTCACTAAGTTGCTATGGCTGGCCTCAAATCTGTGATCTTCCTGTCTCAGGCATGTGCCAAAGCGTTGGCTCAAAGAAAATTTCTATCTATCTATCTATCTATCTATCTATCTATCTATCTATCTATCTATCTATCTATCAATCTATCATCTATCTATCTATCTATCTATCTATCTATCATCTATCTATGTATCTATCATCTATCTATCGATCGTGGTGCTGAAAATGTAATCTGGGGCCTTGCACATGCTAAACATGCCAAATCAATGAGCAACACCTCCAGGTCAAAAATGTTTTAAATAAGAGAGAAGTTCAAATTAGCAGTCTACACAGATTAAACTCATCACATGTCATTCATTCACAGTGTTTGCCTTGGTCGGCTCAGTGGTGCTCCCAAACCTGAGAATTAGTTGGAACTTTGTAATTCAGAAGGCTTTGGACTGTGTACCACTTTTGAAGATTTCCATGTGGTATGTGTATATGTGTGAGTGTGTGTGTGTGTGTGTGTGTGTGTGTGTGTGAGAGAGAGAGAGAGAGAGAGAGAGAGAGAGAGAGAGAGAGAGAGAGAGAGAAAGAAAGGTGGGATAGAGTAGAGGAGTTTTTAGCTTTTCTTAAAAATCAACCCTCTAGCCAGGCATGGTGGCACACACCTGTAATGGTAGTACTTGGGAGGCTCAGATAGGAGGATTACAGGTTTGAAGCCAGCGTTGGCAATTTAGCAAGACTGTCAGCAAGCTAGTGAGATCCTGTTTCAAAACAAAAAATAAAAAGGGAGCTAGGAGTGTACTCTGGAAGTAAAATGCCCCTGGGTTCAATCCCCAGGAAAACACACACACACACACACACACACACACACACACACACACACACAGAACCACACCTGGGGATAGGATACAAAGTCACCATGTGTACTTATTTTTGATCCCCTCAATTTAATGCCAGGAAAAACTCCATTGTGAGGAAGACAGGAACTTTTTTTTTCTTTTTCTTAGGTTGCCAGAGGCAGATGTTTTCTCTACTAACAGGTGTCCTCTTTGACATTAATCTGGAATCTTCCTAAATGCATCTCTTCCCAGCCAGTTCGGTCCACCTCAATCACCTGATCACCTGTCACTTAATAGTACAGAATGGCTTGTTCCCCCCGAACAAATCAGTCCACTTCATTTCTGACCCTCCACACTCCTCCCTACTCCCACCATCAGATCTGGGCCCCCTCTATTCTTTTTTTTTTTTTTTTTTGCAGTACTGGGGATTGAACTCAGGGGCATTCTACCTCCAAACTATACCCCCAGCCCTATTTTTTATTCTTTACTTTGAAACAGGGTCTCACTAAGTTGTGGAGTGCCTCACTAGGTAGCTGAGGCTGGTCGAGAACCCAGATCCTCCAGTCTCAGCCTCCCAAATGCTGGGATTACAAGCGTGCACCACCACTCCCAACCCCCTCTATTCTTGAGCAGGTCTTCCTCCACAGCCTGTCTTTAGTAGGTGAGATTTAATGGGCAGAGTTTCACCCAGCCTGAAAGAGAAAATTAAAACCAAACATGTGCCATTTATATATGGTGCTTCTTTAGAAGGCAGAGGTAGGTAAGTTCTGGTCTTTCAAGAGGGCAATATTCATCCTTTCCTCTTTGGGTCATGATGCTATAGCCAGGACAGGCAGAAAAATGTGTATCATCCCACTTCAAGCCAAAGTAATGTCGCTAATAATTATTCTAAAGAAGTTATAACTAAGGGATGACATTGGATGATTTATATAGATTATCTAATGCCATGTGACATGCTATAAGTGGAAATGAATTTAGTGAGAAAAGCGGATGAGCAGAATTTCTGAGGATGGGCAGGATGTATATATTTTTTTCAGTCCTGGTGCTGATTTTAATCTACACTGTTGTTCATTATCAGTATTCTAATAGAAGCTCATAAAACAGCCACAGGCTCCCTCCAAAGCCCTTAGTAATTATGACACAATGCTAAATTAGAGCATCACCCAGAAATCAAAGAGTACCCACATGGTTTAGTAAATTGTAATTCATTTCCCTACTTCATTGTTGAGTTTGCACTTGGTCGGCGTGGTCTTTTAGAAACATAAATTGTGTAAGGTCAATCCTCCTTAAAAATCACTTGAGGGTGTTTCTTGGTATTTAGAATGAAATCCTAACTCCTTTCCATGGCCTTCCAGGCCCCACAGGATCTGACTTGCTCTTCAATTTCATCTGGAGGCCAGGCTCTCCGCCACCCACCCCTCTCCAGCTAAAGCTGGCCTTCCTGATATTCTTCCAACAGAGAAGTGCACTCATTCCACAGGGGCTTGGCATCTGCTCTTTCTCCTGCCTGGAATGTGCTGCCTCAGGCTCTTTTCTGGTTTTTCATCCTTAAATTATTAGCTCAAATGTCACCTCTTGTGTGAGGCCTTTCCTAATTCAGATCCCAGCTGGGACTCTTTAGTGCATGCTCCCGAAGTGGAGTGCTTATCTCCATTTCCAATTGCCTTGTTTATTACTTGGCCTGGCCTTTCTACCCCAGACGGCCAGAGCCTCGAGAGCAGGATACTGTGAGAACTAGGCCTGAAGACCTGTTGTTTGAATGAATGAGTGGACAAATGAACTGATGAATGATGAGTGGCCATAGGCCCGCCAATGAAATACAACCTCGTATGCCAGGGCTGGAGTCCACTCACTTACCTCCTGTTTCACAGCTAGAGAACAATTCTCCCCAGGTTGCCTCTGCACTGAGGTGTCCTTCCCACTCTGAGAAGGTGGATTTTACACAGCTTGTGGGTTCTATACAAGTCTATGTGAGATATTAGACAAAGTTGTTGAACCTAATTTTTTTCTTTTGTTCGTCAACTGCTTTCCTTAAAAGATTTTTTATTGGTGCATTATAATTATGTATAATAGTGGGATTCATTGTTACACATTTGTGCATGCACATATAACATGATTTGGTCAATTTCGTTTCCCAGAACCTTCTCTTTCTCTCTCCTCCCTCTCCCTTGTCCTCTTCCTCTACTCTACTGGTCTGCCTTTTATTTTTATGAGACCTCCCCCTTCCCATCTTTCCTTTTTTCTCTCTAGCTTTCACATATAAGAGAAAACATATGACCCTCGATTTTCTGGCTTATTTATTTTCACCTAATGCTCTCTGGTTCCATCAATTTTCCTGCAGATAACTTAATTTCATTCTTCTTTGTGGTTGAATAGACCTCCATTGTGTGTATACACATCACATTTTCTTTATTCATTCATCTGTTGATGGACACCTAGGCTGCGAACCTAAATGCAAAATGTCGAAAAATGTCCTTGTTAGGAATTAATAGCTATGTTCATGGTACTGCTGTTTGCTCATCTTGACTGGCTGGACTTCAGGCCTTCTAGAGTGCCCTGATGTGGAACATGAACCTCTTCCCTAAGAGGAATGATAACAGAAGATGCTACCTCTCTGGACTGCTTCTTTAATTTTATGTATCCAGCACTCACAATGTTCACAGTGTGCCAGGAGCACATGTGTCTCCAAGCTTGACAAACACAGCCACAGGTTGTGTAATCTGGAAGCATAGTTGAGACAGTTTGGGTGTGAGATGCTTATTAAGGATTAACACCTTTGAGGTGACAGAGATAGCTGGAGTGGAACTGCAAGACAGGCTCAAGGAGCCTTGACCAGTCTGACAGGGAGCTTGGGGCCTGCACTGCCAGTCAGGGTCCAATGGTCCAGCTTTTCCACCCCCGTCGCACTCAGTCACCAAGTCCTGGGCTCCCCCTGGAAGAGCATGGCTTTGGGGCAAGTGCACATTCTGTAGCTGGGACTGACTGGCGTTGCTGGAGGAGTTTGCTGACCACACTCCCTGAGTGGAGCAGCAAGACCCTCCTAGAAGCCCCACAGGGCAGTGCATCTCTCTCTCTGCTCAAATATAAATAAACCCTTTTGACCCTCGGTGCAACCCTGTGAGGTAGGGCCTTCTATTATTCCCATTTTACAGATGAGAAAGCCAAGGAATGGAGAAATGAGGGTCAGGCAGCAGAGCTGTGATGGGACCCAGGTAGTGCAGCTCCAGAGCCAGAGCTCTTGTTACTGCACAGAGAACAGAAAGGGTTAAGGATCTCCTGACAACAAGTATAATATTGGCACTGCACTTGGACATTGTGAAGTGAGCTCACATTAGTGCTTTAGTTTTTTACTTAGTTGTGTGGATGTGTGTGTGTGTGTGTGTGTGTGTGTGTGTGTGTGTGTGTGTGTGTATGCCTAGTCTAGTTCATTAAGAACAACATCAAAAGGTGATAATTTAGAGTTGTCTATTCCATTCAAACATTAAATCTCGCCTATAAAAATCAAAGAATTAGGGCTAGAGGCTTTCGGGACAATGACTGGGCTTGAATCCCAGGTCAAGAAGGCATATGCTGGGGTTCTTATGTTGGCCTGGGAAGGAAGGTGCCCTTTGGAGTTCAGGGCCATAGAGAACGTAGGTGGAAGAAAGACTATAAAAATGCAGGGTGAGGCCAGCCAGTCAGTGCTCGGCCAGTCTTAGGAGTGAAGCATTAGCAGACAGAAAGGCCTGAGGTAAAAGGATGTGGCCCTCTGAGAATGAGGGCAAAGAAGGACAGGGAAGGTTTAGCAGGTGCCAGCATCAGGGGCCCTGGGTTCTCCTTGGAAAGGCTAAAGACAATGTGACACGTGACGGACCAAGAGGGCTGAAGAGGAAGAGGAGAAAGAGGAAGCTGGACTGTCCCTCAGAGTGGACATGTACGGACTTAGGCTGAGGAGAGGAGGAAAGAGGAAGACTGGTAGCATAGAACATCTTTTTATCACCATGGATTTAGACTTCTGTTCCAAACACTGAGCTTGGATAAGAAAGAAGTCCAAGGACAGCAAGTTTTGTCTAGATGATACAGAATACTATTTATTTATTTATTTATTTATTTATTTATTTATTTATTTATTTATATACTTTGGTACTGGGGATTGAACCTGGGGGCATTCTGCCTCTGACCTACACCCCCAGCCCTATTTTATTTTTTATATCTTGAAACAGGGTCTCACTAATTTCCTGAGGGCCTCTCTAAGTTGCTGAGGCTGGCCTCAAACCTGCAATCCTTCTATCTTAGCCTCCCAAGTACTGAGATTGCATGCATGGGCCACCATGACTAGCTGCAGAATACACATTTCCCCTTGATATACCATTTATTTTTGTATAGCAGAGTTTATGCAATAGAAGTCATTATCTTTAAGCCTTTTACTCCTGTGGGATTAACTAGTTTCACATTCTTTTTCTGGAGTTTGGTAAAAATCCCCTCTCTGAGCTCAATAGAGAATTCCTGTTTTAATCCCTTCCTACTTTTATTTGTATATGAAATATGGTCCCACAGGCTGGAACAAAATCTTGATAGTAAGTGCTCTTTGTAAAACTAGTCAGCAAGGATAAAGTTTAGCAACATGACATATAAAGAGGCCAAATGTGTCCTCTGAGCCAGGTGGATTAAAGGATTCTTCTTGGGATCCAAATGAAGGTTGTTCTTGCTCCTGAACTGATTATGTCACCACCATTGACCCTCATGTTAACAAGTTCTTCCCCTCCTGATATATTCTTTCACATTCTTTTGAGGATATTCGAACATGATTTATTCATTTTCATAACACATACAGCCATTTTAGAAACTTTCCCTATTGCCTACAGCATAACAATACTCTAAATAATTCACAAAGCAAACCAAGTATGAAGGTGTTTAAAAAGTAATGTACAGCCACTGTCGGAGGACACATGATGCCAAATACAGATCTTGTTTAGAGTAATTGCTCAAAATCATTTATGACACTAAACCAAACAGGGAGAATGCGAAAAGACACACTGTCCCTGGAGCATAGAATATTTCTAGTACCATCCACTTGGAAACCAGCTTGGTTTCAGAGAAACATATCTATTTCTTAGAGTACAGTTTGTATTTGGGGTGGAGATAAATAACTTCTTTCTGAGCTCTAGAATTTCACTGAAGAATGTCTTCCCAATCCCAACAGACCTTATGAAGAAGGAAGCAGAATCAAAGCATAGAGGGTCCTTGTCTGGCTACAAGGATTGCAGCAATGGGGAAGGGAGAGGAGAGCGCTTGGGATCCTACATGCTCCCTGTCGACCTTCGACCACACTGAATTGCCTTTCTGCAGTAGCTTTTCAGCTGGGCATGGTTTCTAGTACCTAGTGAAGATAAGCCCCAGTGAGGGAACACACACAAAAAGGTGGTTATATCAGGACTTTGAGGAGCTTGTATGTAATCCTTGGACACTACATTCAGAAGCTACCACTCCTTCCAGGACACATGTCTCTTCCAGGAGCTGGAAAAGCAAATTGTTTCATAGAATGCTTTATTTACCCCCACATTAAGACATGCTCTTGTGAAAAATCAAAGCATTTCTTCACTCAACAGGTAAAACTGCTGGATCATAGTGTATGCTCGTCTAATGGCTTTATAGATATGACTAGTTTCTGCCCAGCATGGTTAGATCAACTAAATATTCCCGTGGGTGAAGCATCTCCACTTGGCCAAACCAACCTTATGACAAATTCATTTTCCCTTTCTAAAAAACAAGACAAAAATGCAATAAATAGCCAGACCACTAAAATTCAATCTCTAAAAGATATTTGGTTATAGATCGAGCTTAAATGAATTTTATGGGTGACCAACATAAACACTCGTTCTGTATCTTTTTTTTTTTTTTTTTTTTTTTTTTTTTTTGCGGTACTGGGGATTGAACTCAGGGGCATTCTACCTCCAAGATATACCCCCAGCCCTATTTTTTATTCTTTATTTTGAAACAGGGTCTCACTAGGTTGCAGAGTGCCTCACTAGGTAGCTGAGGCTGGCCTCGAACCCGGATCCTCCGGTCTCAGCCTCCCGAATGCTGGGATTACAAGCATGTGCCACCATGCCCGGCTTCATTCCATATCTTTGTCCTGTGATACAGGTCACACTCATACTCTTCAGCCTGGCATTGTTCTAGAATTATCTGAATAGTTCTTCATGAGATGACATTGAAGTCACAGAAAATAGCAAGGTCAAAGAGTGCTAGAAGGGAAAGTGAGTATGGCCCATAAAACCAAGAGGTACTTAAGATTTAACAAGATTAACAAGTGCTGTTGAAAAGAGCTACCTGGCCTGAGTCACGGGGGAGAGGGGATGCCAGCTCAGTGCTCAGTTCTTTTGGCTCTGCTGTCACACTGCACAAGTGAAAAGCTCCCGAAAGCCTTCATGAAACTGCAATAAAGCTTCTTGGAAAATGATCAAATGATCATATCTTTAGCCATTATTTCTCTTGGACCTTTACAGAAGGAATGAGTCGTTCTTTTTCACTGACCCAGCTATTTGCTGTTGACATTTCTTTTGTCTGCCTTGTTGGGAAGCATATGTCTGAAGCCTGCCAGGTTCTTAGGTTCAAGTCATTCAGCACATAGTAAATTCACACTGGACTCGTGCAACAACACCCCCCTGGGGGGGGGCAACACCAAACCAAACAAAAAAAAACTATAGTGGATTCATCCTCAGCTAGTGGAGGGAGGCAGTCCTTCCCCTTTTCAGGCTGTGTCTAAATGCATGCATGAGTGGAATTCACTAAATTATATACAAAACCCATCACTCAAATGTCTACCAATCTTTTTGTCCCTAGGCGAAAGAAGTTTTTCCAGATCAGTCATTTTAGTTGGCTTTTATGACAACTACCATTTTTGGAACACACTATATTTTATATGCTGGAAATTAGCTTTAAATGCTCAATTACTTGATGATCTCAGGAATGTTGGGTAACCTCTATGTAAGCAATCTGCAAAATGTTATATACAGAAGACACTCCCAAAGACATGCTAGGTACATAAATGCATTGCAATATAGGCAGGCCAACAGAACACAGAGCCAGGCATGGTGGCACATGCCTGTAATCCCAGGAGGCTGAGACAGGAGGATCATAGGTTTGAAGCCAGCCTCAGCAACATAGTAAGATCCTCAGCAACTTAGCAAGGCCCTCAGCAACTTAACGAGAGCCTGTTTCAAAATGAAAATAAAATAGAGTTGGGGGTGTAGCTGAGAGGTAGAATGCCTTTGGGTTCAACCTCCAGTCCCAAACAACAACAAGAACCAGAACACAGACATTTATTTAGATGTCCGTTTAGATGCTTTGATTTGGGGTTACATCCATGTAGAAAATATAAGTGCTCTGCCTATTAATGGAGGTAGCTCACTGCTCCCATTCTGGAGATTCTTCCAGCTGACTATATCGTATTCACTCTTTTCTTTCTTACAAACAGGGTCTACTGTTCAGGATAGTTCTGTAACATAGTTATGGCTAATGAGATTTACATGGAAGTCTAATTGATGAGGCTTTCAGAAAAGCCTGGTAAAAAGTTGACATGTGCCTTTTGCTCTTCGTTCTTCCTCTTTCTTTCATACTCGGATGTGGACATGAGGAAGATAGAAACTGAGTGCTAATGCTGGCCAAGCAGAAAGGTAGGAGGGCACTAGTCCTTGATGGTATCAAGGACCCTTGGATGGCCAGTCCTGGAGCCAAACCCCAGTCTTCTTTTTCAAGCAAAATACACCACTTGTTTTAGTCCCCATAGTCGAGTTTCTATTTCATGCCACCGAAACACTGATGTATGATGCCTAACTTCCATAGGTACTTGCCTACGGAGCCCTGGTTCTAAACAAGCATGGCTCCGTCATCCCAAAAAGTAACTGCACTTAGGGTTTCAAGAAGACTGATTTTCAAACATTCCAAGGGTTTGATTAAGTAAAAAAGAGGAGGAAAACTCTGAAATTCCTCTTTTCATCCTTGAATTGCTTTCAGTGGTTCACTGTGACTCAAAAGGCAAGGAGTGTCTATCTGCACTCCTGGTCATATCTATTTCATAACCTCCCCCCCCCCCCAAATCCAGCCTTGTAACTTTCTTAGTAAGAAAAGAAGAACATCAGGAGCAAACATCACTTTCTTAATTGCAATGCCAACTTATCAAGCCTACTTAGTGTGTGCACATCTGTGAGTCTGCAGGTGAATTTGTGGACATGTCTATTATTGACATCTTTCTTTAACATAGAAGGAGAACCTAGATTCTTCTTTTCTTTCTTTCATAGTTAAGTCTCTAGTTTAAATCATGGAAACATATGTTTTAGTTTGGCAAATAGAAATGGACTTGTGGATGTAGAAGATAAGAAGTCAGAGTTGTGGGCTCTTTTCACCTCCACAGAGAAAGAACAAGAAGTTTCGGTAGAACTGGGAATAGTTATCCAGATATAGTGGCACATGCCTGTAATCCCAGTACTTGAGAGGCTGAGCCAGAAGGATTGCAGGTTCGAGACCAGCCTTGGCAACTTAGCGAGACCCTGTTTCAAAATGAGAGGAAAAAAAAAAAAAAAAAGATGGGCCTGGGGATTTAGCTGGGAGGTAGAATGCCCCTGGACTCAAACTCTAGTCTCTCTCTCTCTCTCTCTCTCTCTCTCTCTCTCTCTCTCTCTCTCTCTCTCTCTCTCTCTCTTTCTCTCTTTCTTTCTTTCCCTCTTTCCCTCTTTCTCTCTTTCTCTCACACACACAGTGAATAGTTCCATCTGGGCGGGGTGTGAGGGACCCATGCGTGATAAGACTGGAAGGGCAGACTCTAGGGTGCCTTGAGGTCAGGCTCAGGAGTTTGAAATTTATTCTGCAGCTAGCCTGTCCTAAAGGCTTCTTCAGAACCCTAGGACCATGAGATGATTTACAAAGAAGTTTCCATAATCACATAAATTTGGAAACACACGTTATATCCCTCCCTCTTGAAAATTCACACTTCATATTAAAGACTCAGAATTTTTTTCATTAAAGAAACTGGTTAAAATTAATCTAAGACTTCTACTCAGATAATACCTGTTAGCAGGTACAGTACAAGCTTGACTCAATTTCTATTAAGATCCCAGAAAGAAATTTTGTGGATATAGATGAAAGTAGTCTTTTTTAATACTTTAATTGGTGCATTATAGTCACATCACAATGCAGTTCATAGTGAGGGTGAAACATGCACACGGCACTTGGTGGGCTTCCCCTCGGCCCCCTCCTCACTCCCTCATTCCCCATTCAGGAGATTGAGGTTGGCATTGGTGTTCTCACATATGTACATCATATCAATGGAAGTAATTCCCTCATTAATTCTCCTTCCCCCTCCCCTCTTCCCTTAGACCACCTCCCTGGTTCCACTGAAGTGTCTCCTCCATTATCTAAAGTCCCTCTGGTATCCTGATTACTGCCTAGCTTCCGCATATGAGAGAAAACATATGACCCTTCACTTTCTGTGACTGGCTAATCTCACTTAACATAATGTTCTCCATTTTCCTGAGAGTATTCTAAATTTTATATCAGAAGGCAAAGAAATTCAATAGATAAGACAATTTTGAAAAAGAAGAATTTAGTAGGAAGAATTGGTTTACTGGATTTCAAGATATATTATATACTCACAGTAATCAAGATTATGTGGGGTTTATTGGTGGAGGGACAGACTCATAGATCCATGGAACAGAACAGAAGACCCAGAAATAAACCCATACAAGTATGCCCGGTTGATGTGTGTGTGTGTGTGTGTGTGTGTGTGTGTGTGTGTGTGTAGTGCTGGGGATTGAAACTAGGGGCATTCTACTTCTAAACTATGTACCCAGCCCTATTTCATTTTTTTATTTGGAAACAGGGTCTTGCTAAGTTGCTGAGAGCCTCACTAAATTGCTGAGGCTGGCTTCAAACCTGTGATCCTCCTGTCTCAGCCTCCCAGGTACTGTAATTACAGGTATGTGCCACCACCATTGGCTTCAATTGATTCTTGGCAAAGATCCAAATGCAGTTCAGTGGTGGAAAGATAGACTTCAATAAATGTGCTATAGCAATTAAATATCCATAGGCAAAACAAACAACAAAATACACAATGAACTTCCACATAAGTTGCACATCTTATATGAAAATTAACTTGAAATGGATCATGGACTTAAAGGTAAAATGTAAAACAATAAAATTTCTAGAAAGAAACAGAAAATTTTTAGGATCTGGGGTTAGGCAGAGAGTATTTAGACCTTTCAACAAAAGTAGAATCCATAAAAGCAAAAATGAATTAACTAGATTTTATAAAAATTACAATTTTGTTTTGCAAGAGATATGTTAGGACAAAGGTCTGAGAAAACAAATTATAAAGAGGAAGAAAATATTCATGACCATATATCTGATAAAAGACTAGTTTCTAGAATGTATAAAGAACTCTCAAACTGAACAAAAAAACTCCCAAAACTCTAAGTATTAATGGGTAAAAGACTAAAAGGGACATTTCACCAAAGAAGACATGCAGATGGCAAATAAACACCTGGATAATGTTCACCATCATTAGTTATTAGGAAAAGTTAAATTAAAATCACGATAAATATTACTATGCACCTATCAGAATAGCTAAAATAAAAGTGTGGCCACCAACAAATATTGGCAAAGATGTTCAGAAACTGGATTCATTACATGTTGCTGGTGGAAATGTCAAGTGATACAACCCCTCTGGAAAGCAACCTAGCAATTCCTTAAAAAACTAAACATGCAACTGCCATATAACTCAGCAATTTTATTCCTAGGCATTTATCTCAGATAAATCAAGACTATGTTCACACAAAAACCTGCACACAAAAGTTTATAGCAGCTATATTTTATGCAACTTCAAGTTTCCTGGACTAATCCTCTTTTAAATCCAGTTGACACCTCCTATATAGAAATTCTGGGGCTGACACTTCTGCCTTTGTAGACTGAAGTAGAAATAAATGTAGAAAATAAAATCAAGTACTTGATTTAAAGACTGACACTAAGCCCTCTAGAGAAAAGGGGAAAGTTACACATTATATAAGCTCCAAGGAATTACAGTGTTCTCTTGTAATCATTGAACCAAACCTAGACACTATTGGGCATAATTCAGATTCCTGCAAAAATTAAGTTTTTTTTAAAGTTTGGTGAATATTTATGGAACATTCATTATGTGTAAGTCATAAAATTTCCACAGGAAATGAATCTGCATACTAATGACGATCTACATTTCACAGACGAACACATTAAGGTGCAGAGAGGTTTAGAATCTACTCTGTGGGGGCGATTTCATATTTGTCCTTATCTGATTTCCTTCTCATTGGTTGGCCTTGGTCAGGTTTTCTACCTCCTGGTTGCTCCAGCTTTGGGTCATCATTCGTAGGAATGAACAGCGGTACTCTGAGACTATATCCTAAAATTAGAACAGTGAATTCATTAGAATGTGCAAAAAAGAGAGCCTTTGAAATATTAATGTTTGTGCCATTCACTTCCCCTCCTGCATTCTGGTTCCTGCCTTTATTGGGCTTGTTACTGAAAGAAAATAGAGGAGGAAAAACACAAATATTGAGGTCTTTAAAACTTCTAACCCATACTCTTGCAAACTGAAAGATGGCTCTGAAGGCCCTGGACACAGAGTTTATGCCATAGCAAGGACAGGAAAGTGATGTGAGAGAGAAGCTCTCAGGGCTGCCCTGTATGGAGAGGAGAGCGGCTGAGTCTCACTTGTGTGCCAGGCAGAGGAGCCACATGGCAGATCTCCTCCCATCAACCACAGAAAAGACACCTTCCACGCCCTGTCACCTTGTGGAGCTCCATCCATGTCACCTCTAAATAGACTCCTCTGGCCTTCTGTTGTCACAGTGCCCTGGCTGTGACAGAGAGTCCTTGGCCCCAATAGGGGTGGGGGTGGGTGGAAGGGAGGACCTGGTGGGGGGGAACCCAAGTGGCCTTGGACCATGGGGAGATGCAGGAGCTTTCTGGGTGTGGGCAGAGCAGCATCTCTGTAGATGATTAACCTGAGTCTCCTGAGGACAAGCAAAGGGGAAAACCACTTTTCTTTCTCTGTGGGTCCCAGGATTCTGAAGCTCTCTCAGTTGAGTGGGCAGGGACTGCTCCTGTCTAACTACGTCAGTGTAGATTGCTAGGGGGAGGACTCTGGCCTAGACAGGCCCGTCATGAAATGGACAGTGACCAGCAGCTGTCCCCAGTGGTACCCATGGGTTTGCACTCCTACAGAATCCCAGAAAGCCTCAGGAAGAGCAGCTAGAGGGGGGCCCACTTGTGGAGCCTGGGGCTGGGGGCTCACACTGTGTATGTGGACCCCAGGAGGAGGGTGAGCTCTGAGTGGGGAAGCGTGGGGCATCTGTGTGACAACAGAGACTTGCCTGTGTCCTGATTGTCTTCGCCTTGCTCTGGTCCTCAGCCAGCACCACGCCTTCGTCCTTATGGTTTTCAGGTCTGGATTTGGTGCTAAAATTAAAACATAAAAAACACACCTGTAAGCCGGGCGTGGTGGCGCACGCTTGTAATCCCAGCATTCGGGAGGCTGAGACCGGAGGATCCGGGTTCGCGGCCAGCCTCAGCTACCTAGTGAGGCACTCCGCAACTTAGTGAGACTCGGTTTCAAAATAAAGAATAAAAAATAGGGCTGGGGGTATAGCTCGGAGGTAGAATGCCCCTGAGTTCAATCCCCA
>PVLC010020423.1:0-29330 GCA_004027655.1 Graphiurus murinus | reverse complement strand
ATGAATTACAGATAGTAGCCCCTTCCTTCTGGTAGAGGCAGCTCTACAACACAGAGAAAGTTCCAGCCGGGGGTAGCATCTGCATTTCTGACCTCACTGCTCTTGGGCCTAGCACCTTTGTGAGGGGCAACTTACACACCCATATTTGGTAGCCCTGGTTAAACTACAAAATGTTGCCAAAATGGGGTGCACACAGTGAAGAAAAAATAAACATCTAACTCAAAACATAAGGATTAAAAATGAAGTAAATGAACACCAAAGTTATGAAAAAATTCACAACCATGGTGAACAAGGGGGAAAAAAACCCTTGCTAAACATGTCTAAACTTTCAGATGGGCAGGGTCACTTCAGTAAACTACTCAGTGTCTTCAGCTAGAAAATGAAGAAACCAACACTAATCGTGAAGGATTCTTTAGATAATAAAGTGTTAGTGAAATCCCTTTTGCAAATGATAAAAGTTCCGTGTAAATTCTATGTTTACACAATACCCAAATCCTCTCTTAAACTCTGTGGGGATCCTTTCCTCAGGATGTAAATCAATTTTATTCTCTGGGAAATACTATTAGTGGAAAAAGTATTGCTATATATGTGATGATCCTTTAAATGCATGAATCTATTTTTCATAAGGTTGAAATTTTATTCTGTGAAGAAGCAGCCTTAGCATGAGGTAGCATTTTTCTCAGCAGCAATACTTTTAGACAAATACATAAAAACAAAGGTTAATTGAAAAAAAAATTCTAGTCCAAGGTTAGATGACTCTAGTCAGCTCATTTGGACAAAGGATAAATGTTTTTGTCCCAAGTTTGAGTATCCAGCAATTTTAGAAGGCATGCTATGAAAGTAGGCCAAAGAAATCCAGTTTTAGAAGCTAGATTTCACAGACTCTGCAGCCTGTGAACACTGTCAAAAGAATAGGTCAAATTGGTCAGCGGCCTGAAAGAAAAGTAAAAAATAAATCAGACTGGCATACAAATGAAATAAGCAATCTGACCACATATTTCCACATTTCAATGCATGATGTTGGAATTAGGAATCACAATTCATGGGAGAAATATTGGGAAATTCATTTAAACTTTCCACATGTTTCAAGTTTCCCAAATGAAAAATCCAAATAATGAAAGTCTTTCTTTCCAAGGTGCTATCACATGCTTAGTTGAAGGACACTATAAGAGGAAAAAACAACAGCAACAAATGTTATCTTTGCTCCTAAATGATATCTTATAACCTTACCTAATAGATTGGTTAACCACAAGGCCAGGTCTTCTTTCATCGGTAGCAAATTAGCTTCATGTCTGCTGGCCAGCCACTGGCTATACTGATGCATATCAGAGAGGCCAGGTCCACTGCGTACCTTTGGGCTCAGAGCAGTGCACATTATTTATCCGCTTGTTATACCTGGTTTGGAAACAAAAGAGCAATTACTTTTTATACAGACTTTTGTGGTTAAAATCTTGCCACCATGACATAGAAATGAACCAAATTCATGGGTTTTTGTGGTGATAGGTCAGGTTATTAATTATTAATCCTCATGAGACATTATTTGCCTTATTTTTTCTAGCCCTCTCCTTTTGGCCAACCATGTGGTAGGAAATAGCAGCAATCAAAGGTCAAACAGAAAATCAAACAGTAAGGTCTTAGTTGTGTAAAGCAGTACATGTGGAAAAGTCCAGCTACTAAGGCAAGAAATTCCTTTTATTGAAACACAACAAAAAGTGGTTGAGTGAAATTCTAGTGTCCAATATGGGACCTTCCATCATTTGGGTTAACTTTTGAAACCATCAATTTCTATAGAGTTTTAGGGCTGAATATGATTAGTGACAGTATTTATACGACTTATGGCAAACACACACTCTTAATATTCTTGCCTAAAAGATTAAGCACAGCACTAGATTTTTATAAATGGCCAATTGATCATAAACTTACAATTAAATCCTTAGATGGGGGATAGGAAAGGAGGTGCCTTTAAAATTTCTGTTACTGTTCTCTTACAGTCACAGAAAACAAAGACCAGTGAGGATATCTGACATAAACAGATTTATGAAGCTTGATCAGAATTAAGCTTGAAACTAGGTCTTCACAATCTAAAACCAATACTCTTTCCATAATTACACATTTTTACAAAATAGATAAATGAAGAACTCAGTTTACTAATTGAAAACAACACCTCAATTCTAACAAATACCATTATAGATGGCTTTTAGTCCTCTATTCTCCTCTTTTTCGTTCTTTGTATTTTCATATTTTATCTGTTTTACATACTGGGTTTTGTTTGAAATAATTTTTTAGAGTAGAAGCACTTATGCATTTTACATTTATACAAGAAGAGATTTTATTTAACTGATCACATTGTGCTTCAAACAACTCCCTATGTGGATCATAGGAAAGGTATTTGGATATATAGTTGGTCCTGAATATAGCATTTTTGTATGCTATATTTTAAGACCCATGTCTATAAAAGTATTATCAAAGCAAGCAAAAATATTAAAATTATAATGTTTAATAACACATAAGATTTCTCTTTCTACAAGTTTAGCATGCATACAAAATAACCAAGTGCATTATGACTGAGTAAAACTTAAAACAAAAATATTTGCAACACGCAAGAAGGTTTGTATGCTAACACAGGATTTTCAGTTATATTTCAATATTTATTTTATTTCATTATTTCTCTGTTAGACCTGGGAAGGGAAACCATGTCCCTGCCCATGCTAGGCAAATGTCTTACCACTGAGCTACATTCCCTACCCTATTTATGGTATTTTAAAGTTAACAATATAAGTTATATACTTTCGGATTTTGTTCTTTGAAACTTTGCATAGTATTTCTTTCTAGTAAATCTCAAACTCTAATTGATTTGGCATAGGTCAATTTATTTTAAAGAATGATTTTGAAAAATAAGATATTGGTATTTAGAAATATTTTAAATGTGACCATCTCCTAAATATTAGAAAAGACTGTTGAGAAAGTTAGTAAATATCTAAAATGTGTCATAAATTTAATAATTTAAAGGCACAATTCCATTTTTAATGCACACATTATTTTGCATATTTTTTAAATTACCATAACTTTTCTTTGAAAATATTATTTATATATCTAATTATCCAGAAGAAAGCAATGCAAATGTGAAATATTTAATATACTTTTCCATAAGTTATTAATTGTCAGTATAGAAATCAGAAAATTGTTTATTTTCTCACAGTTAATAACATTATGCATATAAAGTCCCAAAGTTTTCTCCAAACCTTGTGATTAAACCTGAAAAGCCAAAGACATTTTGCTCTAATTCTTTTAAAAATGTGTCTATTCTCAGTAAAATAAAATATTTCTCTGTAGCTGGTTTTGATTACTATAGGGCAGCCAGCCTTGGAAACAACATTTAAGTAATAATACATTTAAGCACATGATTCATATATTTAAATAACTCATTGAAATCTTAAAAGGGTTACCTCTAAAATGTCTTTCTTCTCAAGACACAATCTCTCCCACTACTTTCCTGAAAGTGAGATGTGGTTCTTCAGTAACTTTACCTACACCCTATTATGTGCTCTCCAACCTCCATTTAAGCATCAGAGTCCTATTTTGCTCTATAAAAGCAAGAAGACACCTCGGATTCTTAAGCTCATTGTCCAGCAAAGAATTCATCAAGGGATAGTTTACAGTAAGCCTAATGGCATGTAACAATTTCAATGAGCCACAGGGACACAATCCTTTCCCTCAATACTTCTAAACAGTGAAGTTTTTATCTTCCTTCACAGTGGCACATTTATTTCTCATGTCATCTGGCTTGTGTTTTGCCCGAAATGTAATTCAAACTATCTTCTAATATGTACAGGTGATCAGCAAGTAAAAGAAATAAGAATGATCAAGCAATTTTTATTTTGATACTTTGTACAAAATTAAAAAGCAGGTAGGGGGGAAAAAAGCAAGAATAAAATTAGAGTTTTCTAGGAAGCCAAAATGAGAGAAAAAGGCTTAGTAGGTAATTCACGTGCAACAAAAGTTAAATAATGAAACATATGATGCATATATACAAACCTAAAGTCACTGTCATAGAGGGGCACTCTTCTGTTTAAGTCCCTCCTGAAAATAATTAGGATTGTCAACCCAGTTTCTCCTGATACGTGTTTGTATTTCAGACATAACAGAACTGAGCGTGATCAGTAGGTTAGCTGAAAGTCACCACATGAAGATCTTAGGTTTATATCTAAGTGAGAAAAAGAATGGATCCAGCTAGTAGGACTAAAATTTGGAGTTTGGAGGACTTTACCCTATGGTGAAATAGATTTCAATTGAAATGATTTAATTGTGAACAAAGGTATAGTTTATACTACCCAGATACTAGGATAATTACAGAATTCAACCAATTTTAAAATTGGTAACAAATGTTGAACTAATCTGGATGAGTTGAATTATATCAGAAAGAATGAACTGTAATGAAAAAATTATTTCAGTTCTCTTCTCTTGAATTCATTCACAAGTTTTCAAAGCCATAAGTGATGTCAAGGGGTAACTTGAAAGATGAGGAATGAAATGGTTAATGATTCCCTAGAATTAAAGAATAAAGTTAGGAAGAAAAAAATGTTTTGTGTATCTAAACATTACAGTATTTCCAATAAGATTTAAAAGGCTTGATTCCTATCTTTGGTAGGTATTAAAGCCAGTATCTTTGAAAAGAGTAAGAACTCAAATGTCTCTATGAGTCCTTCAAAGGAGGACTTCAGCAAGCTTTCTGGGTCTATTAAAAAGTGGGTAACTTGGAGAGAAACACACCATGGGCTGTGTACATGTATGTGAATCACTTTGAACATCACTATAATGTATAATTACAATGCACCAATAAAAGTATTTTTAAAAGTGGGTTACTCAACCCTCAAGACTTGGATTTCAGAAGGGAAAAACATGCAGAAATTTAATACAGAATTTTTCAAAGACTGTGTTTGTGTACTTTTTTCTTTCTTTCCATAGTAAAAGTGGTTCTGGAATAATAATTATGACTATGATGAGACTTGAACAAGTCCAGGGGAAGAAGAAAAAGTTAATGACTTGGTAAGTAAAATATCACATGTTTAAAGACTCTGTCTAGTCTATTACTCCAGAATCCCAGCTGAAGATATCATAGTTTTAACTCTGAAGAAAAAATGTTCTTTCATGCCACCTAGAGGTGTGCTTTGATTATGATCAAGGTGGTTTCTAGCCTCTCTAAACCGCTGATATGTTGGAGAAAGGAAAGAAAATTGGAAAGAAAAATTAGAATAAAATAAGATTAAAATTATACCACTACTGTCTCTTTTCTTTGGAATTCTATTAAGAAGCCAAATTAATGGATAAAATATTGGAATTGGAACCAAAAGTCCCAATGTCAAGTAATGGCTCCACTACTTTGCTATTAGTAAATATTCCATTCCAGTCACATCCCTCTTTTGCTTTGCACCCAAATTCTTCCCTGTGCACAGTGGAGGATAACACTTCAAAGAGAGCTATGAGGACTAAAATCTGTGCCAGTCCCTGGTATATAGTTCATATTCAATATATTTATGTTAACAAAATCAGAATCCTTGACATCAGTTAATGTGCCAAAATAAAACTTCCACTGATTTATTTTGAAAAGAAATACTGCAAGAAAATATGTACATTATATAGAACTCTAAATAATTAGGAAAACAAAATAATGGAGAAATGTGCAAACAGATATAGTATTCATGATATAAAGCCATAAAAAATGAAAAACCCAAAGTTTTCTTCATGATGAGAAGAATGCCACCCCTAAGATGATGTAGGAAGTGTTGAGTTCTATAATGAAGTGTGTGTATGTGTTCTAAATTTGGTAATATATTGCATTGAGTTTTTATTTATTTATTTATTTATTTATTTATTTATTTTATTTTGCGGTACAGGTGATTGAACTCAGGGGCATTCTACCTCCGAGCTACACCCCCAGCCCTATTTTTTTATTCTTTATTTTGAAACTGAGTCTCACTAAGTTGCGGAGTGTCTCACTAGGTAGCTGAGGCTGGCCGCGAACCCGGATCCTCTGGTCTCAGCCTCCCGAATGCTGGGATTACAAGCATGCGCCACCACGCCCGGCTCTATTGAGTTTTTGATACTAGCTAAAGACTACAAGCTATTAAGATAGTAGGATGCTATACACATCAAAATACATGAGGATTTTACTACCACCCCCACTTCATTTTTCACTCCCCCCCCTCACACACACAAACACACACACACACACACACTCAACTCTACTATAGCCACTGGAAACCTTGAGACCTAATGAACCCAAAGTCAAGGGTCCATCCCTAAAAGCAAGCTTTGCTCTTATTTACAGTATTGGCCTAACCTCTATTTATTCAGTTTTGTGTGTTATGGATGTCAAACCATCAGTTTGACACTGTTAACTGCTGTCTTTTAAATTTAAAAACAAACAAAAACTGCCTCAAACCATAATGTAGAAGGAGATTATGTGGAAAGAGATTTCACCTTCCAAAATCTGGAAGGAGATTTCTCCTTCGAAAATCTGGAAGGAAAATGATCATCTTTCAAGTTTGTCGCAAAAAATTAAAAAAACAAATATATTTGTATTGTGACTACTCTTATGTTTTGGTCAACCAATAATAGCTCTTCAAAATGTGTATTCTCAACCAATGTAATGAATATAAAATCTCAGTCTACACATCTAATTAGAAAGTAAAGTCCACAATTTAATCAGAAAGGTAATTTTAGATCTTGCAATGAGACCTCCACCTCTAGCAGGGAACCAATCTATCCACAAATAAATAAATAAAATCACCAAACATAAAGGCAAAATAACCTTTAGTGCTAGTATATTTAATTATGGAATAAAATCTTTATACTCAAAGGCACCTAAAAATGTATCTAGTGAAGTTATCCTGACTATTAATGAGGGCCTGGGGTCCTCAGAAGATATTTTTCCCCAAATAACAAGGCAATTTAGACATAGTCATTAAAAATATCCTACTCAGCTTTCTTGGGGCCCAATCTCTGTAATGTGAACTTTCTTCTGGAGATCTCTTTCTTATCCCATAGTGCCATGATGACTTTTCTTGAATAAAATGATGGTATACTTACAATTACAATTCTTTCTCAAATCACTAAATAAATAAATAAATTAACTAATTAATAGGACTGAGTGGGAATTGATGTTTTCACAGTATTGGAGTTTTTTTTTTCAAGTTGTTTTTAAATCCTACTAGACCATTCTTCCAAATAATTTAGCACAAGTTTTTGGACCCACAGAAAATGTTCCAAAAGTAGTTAATTAGAATATTTAGGGACTCACATCAAAATTTCATGTAAGCCATGTAGGTAAACCTTAATTCATGAGAATATATTTGTATACTGTTTATAACAAACATTTCTGATATACTTAACTTTAATGTAGTTAAGAGATAGGGCAGTTCTACATTGTTTCTTTACATGAATTTTTCATGCGGGGGTGGGGGGGGGGAATTAGTAAAAGCTCAATTGAATTTACCCTGGAAACATTTAATGGAGGAAATTACAAAAGCATTTTAACCAGTTTAACAAAAGATATTTTCTAATTTAATCTCATATCCTCCCTCCAATCAAAAAGTATAGAGTAGAAAACTTGATAGTTGCTCAGGAAAAAATTTTGAAAAGTAGTGGATCTTGTTTGGGACATAATATCAAAATCTCAAAAATACCAAAGCAACACTACAACATGTGGCAGTTTTAAACAAAAGTATTCTTGTAAACAAATTGTTAGAGCCTTTTCCTTGGTTTTCAACCAAAGTAACATAGATCTTTCAAAGACTCCCAGAGTTTAATGCAGACTTCCTGTCATGTAGCAAAACTCTAAAATTACATATACTTTACTGAAGGTAAGACTGACATTTCATCATACAAACAAGTTTAGTTAAGTTTACTATCAAGATACCAAAAACATCAGGGCCCATCACATGTCCTTCTTCACTAGGTGAAATAAATTTAACCATGCAAAAAGTAAAATAGGTGAAATAAATTTAGCCATCCCAAAGTAAGGTGTTTAGAAAAACAGTGAAGAAACAAGCCCCAAATTTAGTAGCATATAGGCTGAAATCCAAACTACCTTTCTTTGTCAAAGGCTATTCAGGCAGCCCTCTGCAAAGGCTCCAAGTGCATTCCAAGAGCACATGGCATTATGCCTCATCCCCCTGACCCTTACCTTCTCTTAGGCAGTCAGAACTTGGATGCCCATGTTCGAAAGGACCACCATAGCCACCACCTTTTCCACAGTTAGAGGGAAGCATTCCTTGAAAACGAGCTCATTGATCAATTTCAAAAACAAGATGGGCAAATGAGATCCCAGCTGTAGTTAGTGCCTGTCAGCCTAAGAGTTTGGGGGAAAGAAGCAATGAGCACAAAGGTTTGTTCTCAGCCTTGCCTGGGTGGCTCTCAGGGGATAGGTGGGGAGGAAAGGAGGACTTCCTCTGCCTGGCTGGTAGGTCCAACCTGTCTGAGCCTTTCTTTTAACACCAGGAGGCCAAATGGGTGTTCCTGCTCACCAGCAGATCTTATTACCTCTGCATAAAGTCTCCCATGTAGAATTAATCAAGCTTTGTTGGAGAGGGTTGGGAGGGGAGATAAGAGTAAAGTTCTGTAAATTCTTGACTGTAAAAAAGTGAGGATGAAGAAAGTGAAAAGGATAAAGGCTGTAGTTTTAAGGAAAGGTGAACTAGAAGGAATTGCCCTGGAATGTAAAAAAATAGCATCTATTAACTTTGCTCCCTCTCCATTCAGACATTAGAAACTTTGGAAGTCTGGGATAAATCAACTGTAGTTTACCATACTGAGCTGATACAATTTAATTTTGCCAGGATAAGTAATGCTTCCAAAGCAAAGTTTACTCCTCTGCTCCCTAAATAATTTTGGATTCCCTTCTACACTTTAAACTCCCCATGTAAAATCTTCCCAAAGGGTGGGGATAGGTGGGCTAGCGTCTGCTCATTCAAAGAGAGAAACACAATTCCATCCAACTCATCAATAGGAAACAGATCACTCCGAATGACTCCCAAGTGTCTAGATCTTTCTTCCTATCCGGGGCCTCACAGACTCAACATTCAGGATCAACTGATTAAGAGCATTCTCCAGCCTCCCTTCTCCCCCAGTAACAGACAACACTGAGCATGCATGAGACACCCTTGTGCACGTATGCATATATGCACATTTATAATCCATGTGCTAATTAGAAAACCTCACTTCGACCCCTGGTTGGCTGAGCCATCCCGGCGGGCTTTTCTTGCAGTGGTCATTTGGACTGTTCCACAATAGGGATGGAGAACACATGGCTGTTTCCAGAGAATCAGAAAACCACCCTGTGCGGGGACCACCGTTCTCAGCGCCACAGCTTATAGGACTGTCGGTGGCTCTTCGCCCTTCCCGGCCACATCCTCGAGGTTATTGTTACAGACCTGCCCCCTCCCCCGCCGCCCGCGGTGGAACCGGCAGTGGCTCCTGCAATCTCCCGACTGCAGAGCTCGCGTGCTGCTGCAGCATTGGCTGAGTGCTGGCCCAGTCCGCTTTGCTCACCCCGGGTCCGGAGCTGGGCTGCGGCTGCTCTCAGAGGCGTCAGGGCTCGGGGCTGGGCTCCTGCAGATTCTTGGGTCCGGCCCCCTCCAGACGCCGGTCCTGCAGCGAAGGCTCCCCGCACCCCACCAGCGCAGCGGCAGCGGCAGCAACTACAGCTGCACTGCCCCTCTTCATACTTCTCTGATGGTTCCTTTTGGTGCTGTTTGGGAAAACGATTTTTTCTCCTTGCCAGAAACAGATTTCCTACATTTCATCAGTCCACATAGACCGAGCGAGCGGAAGTAAAATGCTTACTTTTTCTGGTGGACAGCAAATGCAATTGACACTGATTTACCCTTCAAACGGGAGAGATAGTATTACAAGCCCTTGGCAGTGATTCTGCGAGGCTGGGGCCAACTCAGGCCCCTCCTTGTCCCCCAAACACTAACCTAAGAGAGAAGGGATGGGGTGGGGGTGGGGAAGGGATCATATTTAACGCCAGGTTTTTCAACAGAGTCAATGGCTTTAGCACAATATTAAAATTGGGTGCTGGAAACGTTTCTCTTTCCTGGCCTGGGCTTTTGCAGACTCAGAGGCGTGAGCTTTCCAGTAACTTCGGCCACTCTTGATTCCAAATTGAAGAACTAGATGTTTTACAATTCTTTTAAAATATCACATTCTAGAAGAGGCTACATTCAGGGCTGTTTTCACTTTAGGAAAGGAAATGCAATTCCACCCTTCCTTCTCCCAGCCTTAGTTCAGCATTATGTTGAACATCATAGACAATTTAAACCAACTGTTGTTTATTAGGACATGTATTCTGAGATGAAAAGTCTTCCACGAAGTTGACAGATGTTCTGAGTGTCTGCTTCACCTCTCAAGGACAATGGCCTCTTGCTAAGTGTCCTCATTGCCTGGGGTTACTGCTTCCCCTGGAAGCTAGATGCAAAGTTTTACTCTTGTATTGTTCACATGTTCCTCAAATCCATGTGTTTCTCCATCCAGTGTACATGATGGCAGTGGCACAGGTACGCTGATCCTCTCCTGGACACCATTTTTAACATGGTGAGCTTTTCACCATAACAGCACCCTACACCCAAAAAGTAGGAGCAACCTGTAGATTCCTGGTAGCAAAGGAAGGTGGATAATTTTAGATAACACTAAAAAATACATTCATTTTGTTCTTATTATTGCTTTCATCTGGAAATGGTCGTTTGCTCTAAAACACCAGACAGGGTGTCACTTATTTACTTGTAAGGGCAGTACAAATAATAAAGAAGAAAACAGATGAAAAGGTTTGCATCACTGAACTCCAAGCTTATTTTAGTTTGACTTAATATTGTAGTTCTCAGCTCCTTAGTCCTCCTTAGCTTCCCAAAAGGAAGTAGGAAAAAAAAAAAAAAAAAAAGCCATTCTTCATTGTAAGGATAAACATTATAAAAAGTCATAAATGATGACAACAAAGCACTTTGGTTACTCATGAATTTGAGTAAATAAATATAAATAATAAAATTTCTCAAAATTTAATCAGATCTGAGTATTCCTAGAGCTCCAACAAAGTATTTTGAATTTCTAAACCTGCACAATTAGAGTAAAAAGTCAACTACCTTTATAATTTTTCATGATCAAAATATCATCATACAACAAATGGTAATGTATGCATTTTTAAGGAAGGAAGATAATAAGAGTTCAAAAATATTTAGTACCTTGGACTTTGGAAAATCTTATAACCTATTCCTCCCTAGATATAAATATTTTTGTCCCATTTTTCAGTACTGACATTATTATAAGCAAAGTGTAAGGCAACATTTTTGTTAATTCAAGGATAATGTTAAACACAGCTTTGCAAAATAAAGAGACCTAAAAGGAGCATTGAAAATGCATAAGCATTTAAAATTACTTTCTCTCCATGTTCGATCCTTCTGTATATTTTTAGTTTAAAATTGTATCAGATCCTTTGTCCTGTTCAGATGACTCAAAAAGAAAATGTCAGGAGAAATAAATATGCATTTTCTTTCTTTAGCATTTAAATTTAAGAATTGTGCTAAATACTTTTTGGTGCCAGGCATGGTTATGCACTTATGCACACCTCTAATCCCAGTACTTGGGAGGCTGAGACAGGAGGATCACCAGTTGAGGACAGCCTCAACATGTAGGGAGGCTCTCAGAAACCTAGCAAGAACTGTTTCAAAACAAAAAATAAATTGGGCTGGAGGTATAGCTCAAAGGTAGAATTCCCCTGGGTTCAACACATACATACACATACACACACAAACACACACACACACACTACATGTAAGGAAGCAAAGGTCTCACTATATATATATATATATATATATATATGTGTGTGTGTGTGTGTGTGTGTGTGTGTGTGTGTGTGTGTGTGACAAAAGACATACAATACAAAAGATTTCTGAAGAGGCATGAGCATAGTATTTGTATTTTAATATTTTCAGCATGTTTAACAATTCTCATTTGATTTTTGTGTTTTTCAAAATCAGTATTTCTGTTTATGTATTCCAATCACTCATTGAGAAATTATCAAAGATAATCTTTTGTTTATTAATTTTATTTTTTTGTATGGTACTGGAGATTGAACCCAGGGCTATCTACCTCTGAGCTATACCCCCCAGCCCTACTTTTTATTCTTTATTTTGAAACAGGGTCTCATTAAGTTGCAGAGGACCTCACTAAGTAGCTGAGGTGATATTCCTATCTCAGCCTACCAAGTACTGAGATTACAAGAGTGCGCCACCACGTCTAGCTTGTTTATGAATTTTCTTACCTTATTCTAGTTTTGACTCAAACTCTACAACTCTTCGTCTTAGGAAACCATAGTATAACTGATTCGTCTCTATCTATCCTGAAGATAAAAGAAGCAAAGGTCTCACTTCATAGATGAAAAATGTTTAAATACATCCCTGAAACTTAACACCATAAAAAGTCAAGCCAGACTTAAAGAAAATGTTGTTTAAGTTTTTTTTTTTAAATGTATCACAGACTTTAATATTTAAAGTTTTCAACACTGTCCCATACATGAACTGCCTCTTTTCTATGAAAAAAGGGGAAAAATGTTTTTAAATGAAAAATAAAATACTTTAATTTTTCCTCATCATTTTCATTATCCCCTATATTCTCTTTCTCCTTCCTTCCAATGGAAATATTACTCACTTATAAAGCTTTCAAGAGGTAGTAGAGATTAGACAATGCTTTGAATTTTAATAGCATGGGACTATACACTTAGTTAAAGTCAGTAAATTTCAAAAAGTGACCAAGTAATCTTTGCATTCCTAAACAGCTTTAAAGGAGCAGTTAAAGATAGTCATTGATAGACTTGGAAGCAGGGAGAACAGCAATGTAAAAAGAAGAATGAAGATATGCAATGGTACTGAAAAATATATAAAGCAATGTGATAAGTAAAAAAAAAAAAATGTGTCGTATTAAAATACTTTATCAATAAGGTAAAATGTGTTTGTCTTTTTCTACTTAGCACCTTAGTCCAGGATACAGGCTGTCAGCTGATAGATATTGAAATACTTTCTTTTAATGTGATAAGACAAAGCAACTATATTTTACAAGTCCTAGCATAGTAATTACAAATAATGTCAGGAATAAAAAAGGACTGGTTTCTGACCTTTCAAACAAAAAATGCTACTATTTTTCACCACCATTCATATAAAAAACTGCAAAGAATAAATTAAATGAGAAAATTTCATGTGAAAAGTTCAAGGTCTGCTCTCTACTTGAAATTCAACTTTAAAAAATTCTATTGCTTTTCTCTCTATAGAGAACTTTAAATTTTATAAGTACAATACAACATTAGTATAGATGTTCATACTCCACTATGCAAGACTCATACTTTTACAGAATATAATTTATATATGAACATATGTTTTCTAATTTTATATAAGGAATAGATTCAAATAATTTTATGAAATATTTTATTTGTCTGATCCAATTTTAAATATTCTATGCAATATATACTGGGGTGTGAATTCCCGTACCTGAGTTGCAGTTGAATATTTAAAACATTTTCTTTACTATATATTTTGTGCTGTTTCAAATATATATATTTTAAAATGTCATTCCTATTCTAAGAAGCACAAATTTAATTCAAATGTTTGATAGAAAATATTTTTATTTCAATAACCTGCCTGCCTTTTGCACCATTGAATTTGTAGCATGTAGAATACCATCAAGCATAAACACTTAATAAATAACTATTGAATGGATATTGTTATAAAGAAGCCAATATCTTAGCAATATTACTCCTAGTTGGCTATATTTTTATAGATTGTCTCTAATTTGGTAGTCTGAAACTCAGAATAGAAAACGAATGCTAAAATAACTTACAAATGATGGTTTCATTCCCAAGCTAGAAGCATTTCATCTGGTGAAATGTAACTAGAGTTCACTAAAACAGATGCTCGCCTGTGTGCCAAGCTTGTAAATGAGGTCAGTCTGTGTCACTTGTCACTTCATTAAAAACCAAAGTTGATTTGGACTCAAGGTTTAATCATAACAATATAACATGAGTGCAATGAAAAGCAATAGAAAATATTACTACCATAGTGGCTTTAATTTTTTTAATTATGACCTACAATAAGAAATACACTGTGGATCAGACAGATAGAAACACACTCAGACACACATACCTAAACATGTTTCACCAGCAGTACTTACCTTACTATGTTATTACACTCTTATTTTTCTACTAGGCATTCATTATCCTACTTCCTTTTAGGCCATTCAGTTGAAAAGAAATGCTATTGGAGAATGTCTAAATTTGTTTCCTAACCCACAGTTTGGGGGGAAAAAAAATCACTGTAAGAAATCTAAACTAAAGG
This sequence comes from Graphiurus murinus, assembly GCA_004027655.1. NCBI lineage: Eukaryota > Metazoa > Chordata > Mammalia > Rodentia > Gliridae > Graphiurus > Graphiurus murinus. Next base: position 14,955 of record PVLC010020423.1, on the reverse strand, counting down.
ATAAATCAGTCAAAACTGAGGTAGGGTATCAATTTCATTTATAATGAAATTTATAAAATACAGTTATAAAGTATAAAGTTTCATTATAAAGTATGAAACAGATATGTGTATATATTAATCATTGGTAGATGTGACATGATGTAATGTTACAAAATCTCAAACGTCTTCCACTTTCACAATTCCAGCCTGTGCTCATGGTAACTGGAATGATCTTTCACCTTTTACTTTCTCCATTTCAAGACAGCACATTCATTCTTCTAGGGACAGCTTCACTGTCACCGTCTTTGGGGTTCTCTTGAACTTCCTGGCAGAAATATTGCTTATGCTTCTGTGACCAGTGCTTTGAGCATGTAGTCATTTATTTTATATTTCATTGACAACATAGTATCTTGGTTATTTGCTTCTACATTTATTTCACCTACTAAGCTGTGTTTTCTAGAGAGCAAGGATTAGATCATCCAAGTTTTATTTCAAGTCTTTATCACAGTAACAAATCTGAGGTTGTTGAATAGTGGAATGAACAAATAAATGAAACATACAACTACTGAATATCTGAAGGAGAAAAGGTGGGCACCATTTGGTGATAGAAGAAATACAGAAAGGAAGGACTGTGCTCAACAAAAGGGAACTAAGAGCTGGGCACAGTGATACACACCTGTAATCTCAGTACTTGGGAGGCTGAGATAGAAGAATAACAGGTTCAAAGCCAACCTCAGCAACTTAGCAGACTCTTAGCAACCTAGTGATAACCAATTTCAAAACAAAAAATAAAACTGGTGGTATAGCTCAGAGGTAGAATGTCTCTGGGTTCTACCCTCAGTACCACAAAGGGGGAGGGGAGCTGAGTAGAAATCCCTGTGTAAATACAGCATGCGTTATTAATTTTGCTTTTTCATTGGTAGAACAAGTGACAGTATAAATGATACATTAACTATTACATTTATTGGGACTTGCTTGCAGGTAGACATTGGTTTGTTGTGGTGGGAGGAATTGAACCCAGATCCTCAAACACTCTACCTCTGAGATATACCCCTAGCTTCAGTTATCTGTTTATTTTTAGGGGCATTGTTCATCACAAGTTTAGGACAAATTTGTTAAGATATGAGAAAACTCACTGAAATGCCCAATATTGAAACTCTAACATATTTCACAAATATGAAATTTTTGCCAACTGCTGATTTACCCAAAACATTTAGAGAAATGACTCTAAAAATTCTCTCATCAAAGTTTTGTTGTTGTTTGGGTACTAAATAGTAGAGCTGATGTGATACATAAAATAAAGGTTAGCACTTCCAGCCCAAACTGAGAGAACTGCACAGGAAGGGATCAGGTCAGCAGGGCTTTTCTTGGCAGAAAGAAATGTTGCCATCACACTGTGATCACAGTAGTCACTTGGCCTCTCAAGCCATTTGTAAAGAAGTTTTAGCAACCATAATCCCCTGTCAAAACTGTCAAGGAATAGGCAAAATACATTGTAATGAAAATAACACTCACTACAGTTAGTATAATAATTAGAAATCCAGATTTGGAGATATACAAAACCAGGGTCAAGTTTTATCTTCTTCACTTGCTTGCTAAAAATGATGGACAGATACTTAACCTTTCTAATGATCACTTCCCGCCCCTATAAAGTGGGATTAATGAATATGAATTACTTATAGATGTGGCCTAAGAGTTATATAAGTAATGCATTATCAAATATTTAGCCTACTATTTGTCATAAGGCAAGTTTGAAATTAACATTAGACATTTTATTAATTGAGCAAGTAATACCATCATTAAAGATGCAGGAGATCGGAAAATCTGAGCCATGATCCAATGCAAGTAAGTGTGACATGCAGATACCTAAAGACCCCTTCAAACAAGAGAACATCCAGTGCAGTCATTGTGGCAAGAAAGAAAGAGCATAAAAATCATGATAGCCCTACATTTTTTTATGGTATATGCCTGTAATTCCAACACTTGGGAGACTGAGACAGGAGGGTCACATGTTTGAGGCCAGCCTCAGCAATATAGTGAGGTCTCGAGCACCTTAGAGCAATTCTGTTTCAAATTAAAACATAAAATAGGAATGGGGGTGTAGCTCAGAGGTAGAATGCCCCTGGGTTCAATCCCCAGTAACACACACACATACACATGCACACACACACACACACACACACACACACACGAAAACAAAATGAAAGAAACCATCAATGATAAAACAATAAATAAATAAATACACAAGTAGAAAATCATGGTAATCCTGACCCTATAGCTTAAAAGAAGAAAATAACCTTAAAAATTTTCCCCTATTATTTCTCATTTATCCTTGCTTCCTTAATATTTATTTCCTTATATTTAGAGACTAATTGGTTCATTCTTATTTTGTGCAAGTGGGTGTGTGTGTGCATGCATGTGTGCGTGCGCATCTGTAACCGTATGCATGTACATGTGTGCATGTCTATAGTATCCTACCTTGGTTTTAGACTGGTCTGCTCTCCTTCCTGAGCAGCCAGCTAAGTTCAAAACCCAGCCACTCCTTTTTGGGTTCTCACTTTCATGCCACTGTATGCTCACCCTAATCTTTCTGGGGCCAGGTATTTATCAGAGAAGTAGGAAGTGCCCCTGTGCACTGAAGTACACAATATTAGTCAGTCTACCGGGAGGGGTAAACTCTTATCCCCTCCCTGTTTTTCACATACAATCTGTTGCCCAACCACTAGCAGGTCTCCAGCTTGCTGTGAGCCTGTCCCAGGGTGCAACCTCTTCTGTGGATCTGCCTGGTAGCCTCTCTCATTTGGAACTGTTGATTTCTGCCTTCCATTTATCCAGTGTCACTATTGTGTCCCTCTGTTAAAAGACTCTGCAAATGTTATAAAGCAGGAACAGATGAACTAGGCTCTTTTTATCCTGACCACTTCCCTTTACCTTATTCACACTTTACGAATTCCTCTCTTCCTTCGTAATGACAGATTCTCCTGACCTCACCATGCTTCTCTTCCACAGTGGTTCTTCCCTCGCACTGTCCCCACTCCATGGAAATACAGTGATCCTACTTTTCTGAGCTCAAGAATTTCTGTAAGTTATCTCCAGTACATCATAAAAATGTAAACTAAAATGAGATATGAGAAAACAAGTATTTAGAGTAAAAGTGAAAATGTCCAGCACAGAATATAAAAGCATGTGGGCACTAAAAGTGCTTCCCCCAATGCAAACACACACAAACACCACAACAAGCAGCACGACAAACAGCACCAGTGGGAGAGTGGTGCAACACGCCTCTGTGTGATGTGCACTGCAACCTGGCCTGCCTACTGCTATCTCCACCCTTAGCAAATGCCTCTAGTTCATATGTCTTTGGTTTATGAATCTTAAAGTATGGGGGTGATTTTCAATTGTTAATTCTTTTTATTTGTGGACTTGTGAAAACACAGAAGACTTACCTCTAGATGCCATTTTTATTTAAATGTGACTTAATCCCAGTAATTATAGTTTACTTGAACTATGCATTGTTCTTTGTTTTCCTAATGTGAGCATTATTTTTCACATTCATTGAATTTATTCTTGACACAATTCTGTACTATTTTTTTCTTTCTCTTTGATTCAACAGATCTCTTTCTCAACACTTGGTGCCTTAGGCAGATCCCCCTAATTGGTGCCAGTGCCTGTCATGTGATGAATGAAAACAATAGCAGGGAAGTTATCTAACCAGCTTCATTAATGGCATATGTGTCTGCTCTTATAAGGAAGTTATGTAAAGCTTCACATTTCAGAAAGTATAACCAAGTTTAAGGCTAAAAAATCTAAGCCAAGCAGCAGACATCAGCAAATAGTATGTGCTGTGGTTTTACAGTTTGTAGAAATTACAGATATGACTGAAATGAAAAATTTTCAATTTGTTTTGAAATATTTTTAGCTACTGGTTCGTGATTGTACTTCTACACACTTTTATTCAGATAATATGACACCACCCATTAAACATTTTATTTCTTAGAAAATAAGACTATTTCTATGAAATAACAGGAAGCAAATATGAGCCAAGAAGCATAGGAAGTACAAAAACACAGTACAGACAAAATGTTTACTTTACACTCTCCCTCAGAACTATATGGTAAAAAATCTCATCTACTAATCATTAAATGTTATGCTGATTTTGAGGCTGTACTAGAGACATAAAAGGTAAGTATATAAAGCAAGGCTCTGTATTGAGAAAGAATATGATTTATATCTTATGGGTTGATTTAATTTCTTTGCTAAGCCAGCAGACAAGGCACTTATGATCCCTGCCAAACCATACATTAATTTCTTTCATTAAGGCAGAGTTTGTAAGTGGAATAAAATTATGTATGGAAATTACACATATGTCTTTATGAATGCAGGCACTAATTTTTTTTTCCAAAACAATCTGGCAATTTCCACAATGTGGAGTTTATATTTTCAAAAATTTCTAGTGATTTTGTTTTTGTTCTTGTTTTCCGAGTACATTGAATCAATTTTTGAATCAGAAAAAGAGTAGACGGAGACTCTCTTTGGAATGCTGCTTGCATACCACAAATTCCCCCAAAGTGTTTTTTTATATTGTTTTTACCATTTAGGACATCATTATTGAGCATTCAAGATGGGTACTGTGCGAATACAAAGATGAGTTAGACATAGTATCTCTCTTGAAGAATTTTCCATCAGTGAAGGAAACAGACATCCGAAGAATTAGCCTAATACAGAATGAAATAAGTACTAAATATAGATATGAATGACATTCCACGGGAGAACAAAGAAAAGCAGGATAGGTGTGTCTCTGGGAATCAGCGTGGGTGGCAAGTTTCAGTGGCCTTAATAGGGTAGAGTTCAGGAGCGGGGCTGAAAATGTGCAGTCCCAGAAAATAGGAGCTGTCTGAAGAGCCTAAGCTTCAAATGATGAAGAGTAACACTCAGAGCTGAAGCTATGATGAGGTTTTAGATGGTCTTGAACACTATGTTAAGACCATTAGAGTCATATTAGTGTAACTAAAGTTTTTTGTTTTGTTTTGGGGGTGGGGTTCCAACAAAGAAAAGTCCAGGACCAGATGGATTCACAGTTGAACTCAATAAGGCCTTTAAAGAGAAATTAAACCTAATACTCCTCAAATTACTCCATGAAAAGGAAAGAGATGAAATACTCCCAAATTCATTCTACAAAGCCAATATCACCTTGATATCCAAACCAAATAAATATACCTTGAATAAAGAAAATTATGGATCATTATCCTTGATGAACATAGATACAAAACTTTAAATAAAATATTACCAAATAATATTCAAAGTTTGTTCACTGGGAGTCATGGCACATGTGTGTAATCTTAATACTTGGGAGGCTAAGACAGGAGGATCATTGTTTCAAAGCCAGCCTCATTAATTTAGCAAGGCTCTCAACAACTTAGTGAGATCCCAGTTCTAAATAAGAAATAAAAATAGGGCTACGTGTGTAGCTTGGAGGTAGAATTCCCCTGGGTTCAATCCCCAGCACCATGAAAAAGTTGGTTTCATTCCAGGAATACAAAGTTGATTTAATATATGCAAGTCAATAAATATGTCATCACATAAATAGAACCAAGAAAAAAATCACATGATTATCACCATAGATGAAGAAAAAGCATTTTACACAATCCAACAGTAATTCATATTACAACACTAAAGAAATTAGGGATAGAAGAAACTTACTTCAACATTATAAAGGCAATATATGATAAAGCCAAAGCCAACATCACACTGAGAGAGATAAACTGTGACATTTTCTCTAAAATCTGAAAGAAGGAAAGGATTTCCACTATCTCCAATCTTATTCAATATAGTAGTTGAAATTCTAGCAAGAGCAATAAGGCAATAGAAGGAAATTAAACAAATAGGAAAATAAGTGAAATTACCTCTGTTAACAAATGTCATGATCTTATACTTAGAAGATCCAAATAAGTCAATCAGAAACGTCTAGGGCTGAAGTCAGTAAAATAGCTGAATACAAAATCAACTTACAAAAATCAATAGTTTTTCTATATACCAACCATTAATCCACTGAAAAATAAATCCAGAAAACAATTACATTCACAATAGCCTCAAAATAAAATGAAATATTAAGGAATAAATCTAGCCAACGTGGTCAAACACCTATACAGTGAAAATTATACAATACTGAAGAAAGAAACCGAAGAAGACCTTAGAAAATGCGAAGAACTCCCATTTCTTGAATAGGAAAAACAAATGTTGTTAAAATGTCCATACTACCAAAAGCTGTGTATAGATTCAATGTGATCCCTGTCAAAATTCCAAGGTCATTCTTCACAGAACTAGATAAAACAGTACTAAAATTCATATGAAGAACAAAAAGCCCAAACTAGCAAAAGCAATTCTGAGCTATAATAACCATGCTGGAGGCATCCCAGTACCTGATTACAAATTACACTACAGAATTACAGTAACAAAAAATGGCATGTAATTATTGGTACAAAAACAGAAACATTGATCAATAGACTAGAATAAAAGATACAGAGATAAATATGCACATTTATAGATGGTTAATTTTTGACAAAGGAGCCACAAACATACTCTGGAGAAAAGATAGTCTCTTCAACAAATGGTATTGAGAAAACTGGATATCCATATGTTGGAGAATAAAATTAGACTCCTATCTCTCACTAACTCAAGATGGATCTAAGACTGAGAAATCAAACCAAAAACTTCATAATTACTAGAAAAGAACATATAATAATTCTCCAACATATAGGCACTGGTAGAGACTTCCTCAATAAGAGTACCAAAGCTCAGGAAATAATACTGAGAATCAGTAAGTAGGATGATATCAAATTAAAAAGCTCAGCAAAGGAAACAAAAGTCTAAAAAGAGAGCCTAAAGAATTGGAAAAAAAGTTTTTGCCAGGTACTCCTCTGATAGGGGACTAATATAAAAACTATAGAAATAACACAAAAAACAACATTAAAAAACAAATGACCCAATTAAAAATGGGCAGTCAAATTGAAAAGACACTTCTTAAAAGAAAAAAAAATGCAATCAATACATTAAAAGTGTTCAACATCATTAGCAATCAGGAAAATGCAATCCAAAATGACACTGAGGTTTCATCTAACTTCAGTCACAATGGCAATCATTAGGAACAAACAATAATAAATGGTGGTAATATATAGGGAAATAGGTACTTTTATACACTGCTGGTGGGATTATAAATTAGTATAACCACTATGAAGATCAGTATGACAGTATGAAGGTTTCTCAAAAGATTAGAAATGAGCCAGGCATGATGACAGGCACCTATAATCCCAGTATTTGGTAGGCTGATACAGGAAGATTATAGGTTCAAGGCCAAACTCAGTGATTTAGAGAGGCCTTCTTCAGCAACTTAATGAGACACTCTTTCAAAATAAAAAATAAAATAGGACCAGGGATGTAGTAGCCCAGATGTAGAATGCCCCTGGATTCAATATTCCCACTACCATAAAAAAAAAAAAAAAAAAAAAAAAAAAAAAAAAAAAAAAAAAAAAAAAAAAAAAAAAAAAAAAAAAAAAAAAAAAAAAAAAAAAAAAAAAAAAAAAAAAAAAAAAAAAAAAAAAAAAAAAAAAAAAAAAAAAAAAAAAAAAAAAAAAAAAAAAAACCATATGACCCAGCTGTACCAGTCCTCAGTATTTTTTTCCAAAATAATTAAAGTCAGAAAACAATAGTAACACATATAAACCCATGTTTATAACAGCACAATTCACAATAGCCAAATTAACCCAAGTATTTGTCAATAGATGAATGGATAAAGAAAATGTGGTATATATACACAATACCACTTGCATGAATTTTTTTATTTTGTAAGAAATATCAAAAGAGATATTGTGGGTTTTGTGGGTAATGAAGAATTATGAATTTTTATTGTTGTTGTTGTTGTTACATACATATATATGTATGTATAATTTTATATATAGATATAGAGATACCGATACATGCATATCCATGTTTATAGCAGCACAATTCACAAAGCCAAATCATGGAACCAACCTAGGTGTCCATCAACAGGTGAATGGATAAAGAAAATATGGTATATACACACAGTGGAATACTACTCAGACATAAAGAAGAACAAAATATGCCATTTGCAGGAAAATGAACGGAACTAAAAAATATGCTAAGTGAGATCAGCCAGTTTCAGAAAGTCAATGGTAGTATTTTTTTTCTATCATGTGTGAAAACTAGAGAGAAAATAAGAAACAAAAGGGATATCAAATAAATGAGTAGTGGAAGAAGATTGGGAGAGGGAGTTGGGATGGGGGAAAAAGGAAAATTGAGGAAGAAAACAGTTCAAATGATGCTTTAGCAACATACAGCAGTATTATTACAAGTTTCAGTAGCCTGTGTAAGGAAGGAGGAGGGGGTAGTGAAGTGAGATGCAGAGGGAAGTATAGCAATAGCTGTGTGCATGTATTTTTATATCACATTGAACATCAGTATGATATGTAATTGAAACACTCAAAGTATGAAAGAGTTGTCATGAAAATACAATTTAACATAGTTATAAAAGATGACATATCTCTGTTTCCAAAGATATCTTGACTTTCTCAAAATTGACTTTTGTTTGCAGTAGTAATTGGATATTCTTTTATTGCTATATCAAATGTCCCTCTAGTTTCCTATCATCTGGATAACAGGTTAATATTTATAGTTCATATTCCTTGAATACAGACCTAATGAGATTATAAACGTCAAGAACATATATATATAATGCTTAAAATGTTGAGACTGCTAGACCTTAAGTTCTAGATTTACTTAAATCTAGGCTCCAAAATACAGAGCAGAATGAAGAAATATTTGGCAGCCTGCATATGCAATAAAAGGTAAATTGAGCCAAAAGTACACTGTAGAGATATTAAGTAATTCTGTTAAAATTAAGTTAAGCTCCTATTTCCATTTTACTAAAATCTATAAACAAGCTAATTAGATAATCTTATTATCAAACTAGAGAAGAACTTAGATTCTATTTTATTAATTTTTCATTACACAGAAATGCAGGTATTACCTGATATTCTTCTGACTGGGGAAGAACACCACTAAATGAATAAAACATTTAAAAATCAATATTTTTCTTACTAAATGGATAAAATAAATATTTCTTTTTGCAACAAAGGAAACTAGGAACAGAAAATTTTATTTTAAATAGAAGAAACTTAATTATAAGTTATTTCAGAAATTACAATTTTGACTATCAAATATTTTCATAATAAGATGCATCCTTTTTTTTGCTTAGAACTGTATCATTGACTATAATCGCTGTTATCATTTAGGACAATAACTCTCTAATTTTTTTTCATTATTTCCTACCAAAGAGTCAATTTTGACCTAGCATTTGACCAAGAATAGATAGATGTTAGATGGATAGATAGATAGATAATTGCCTTTATTATTTTTTACAGTTTCCTCAGTAATTTTGTCTTGTTCTAAAACCTGAGCATATTTTGATTTGCATAATTAACTATGGAATAAAAAAGTCTTCCAATGAACTAGGTCTAACCAACATCCTGGTAACAGAGATGTTACTTAGTGGTCAACATCTACTCCTCTGTGTGCAGCATGAATGAAATAAATGAATAGTAAATTTATATCAACTAGTGAGAAGGTGAAGGCATTCCATATTCTAGGATATCAAGAAACAGGTCTTTCACCCACAGATCTGTTCAAATAATGATACATAAACTTTGAAAGTTACAACATTCATTAATTTACTCAAAAGAATAAAGTGAAAAGAAATATTAGCTACAGCACTCTTGAATTCAAGTATGTTTGTCTCAGCCTGGCATGAGAGCACATGCCTATAATCACCAGTACTTGGGAGGCTGAGATAGGAGTATTGCACGTTTGAGTCCAGCCTCAGCAATTTAGTGAGGCCCTCAACAATTTAAAGGCACTATTTCAAGATTACCAAAAAAAAAAAAAAAAAAAATAGGGCTAGGGGTGTAGCTCTGAGATAGAATGCACCTGGGTTCAGTCCCCAGTAAAACACACACACACACACACACACACACACACACACACACACACACACACACAAGTTTCTCTCCCTTTATGTGGGCTGCACTGTCTCCCCTAAAGTCTGATGAGATAGTCCCTATAAAGCCTTACTTAAACCGAAGATATGGTAATTAGCTGACAAAAATAGTGCCAGAAAGAATTTTTACATACCAATAAAATGCCTTATGAATTTTGTTTTAATCACTTATTTGGCTTATTTTAGCCACTTTACTTTGAAAAGCTAGGAATCTTTGGTTAAAAAAAAAAAAACTACTTGACATTAATGTTATTAACAGACCAGTCCAATCTAAGAATTCAGATTAGGTCTGGAAGTGATTAACGAGAAACTTTCTTAATAATTTTTTCATCATGTTTGCTATTTAGTTGGAGAAAAATAAGAAAACTAAGATTCATTGATTATCTTTTAAGGGAAATTATGTATGAGTTTACATGTCTGCATGCATGTACTATACATGCTTAGTTTTCTTTGCCTTCTATTTGCTTAGCTTTACTTTTTCATATACCAATTCTCTTAGGACATTTCAGGTTATATGTCTGGAAACTTTAGCCATCCAGAAAAAAAGAAGGTCGAGAAATAATGAAAAAAATGTGCAGCAAGAATTCACATAAAATTTTTGGAGACTTGAAAATGGGAACAACAGACACTTAAAAAGTTATTGAACCAGAAAATAAAAGTCCTTTCTGGCAGGTATTTATATAGCATTATACTGATAAGTATTGGATAAAAATAAAGGCATTCAGACATTATTATCAACCTCTCCTACATGAAATCCAACTTCAATTTAAAGGTAAAGACAAACTAATTTATATTTTTTCTTTCTAGTTTGAACATTAAGGGAAAAATAATCAATTGTAAAAGAAGAACAAAATATTAAAAATAAATTTAGTTTATTTAGTTCAAGTATCTTCTTAGAAAGTTCTTCCCATTCACTACTAAAATATGCATACACATATATATATATACATATATATATATACACACACACAGGGAATATGTGTGTAATCTGTGTATTGGTATATAGTTTTTTATAATTTATGTCAGTTTGAATTTCATTGTTATCCCTTTAATATAGATTTTTAATAAACAGCTATCCAATCAGTGGAAAAATATAAAAAATGAAAAAATTCAGAGAAACTTCTTCCAGTGTAATTAATTCAAGTATTTAAGTAGTTTCTGAAAAAATTATCATGTTAAGTGATACTCAGACTCTGGGAATTCAAATGAAGATTATTTAGGGAAGATAAAAGAAATTATTTTTTAAAATATTTCTTTTTGAGCCGGGCGTGGTGGCACACGCTTGTAATCCCAGCATTCAGGAGGCTGAGACCGGAGGATCCGGGCTCGCAGCCAGCCTCAGCTACCTAGTGAGGCACTCCGCAACTTAGTGAGACTCGGTTTCAAAATAAAGAATAAAAAATAGGGCTGAGGGTATATCTCGGAGGTAGAATGCCCCTGAGTTCAATCCCCAGTACCTCAAAAAATAAATAAATAAATAAATAAATAAATAAATAAATAAATAAATAAATAAATAAATAAAATATTTCTTTTTGCATAATTTAAACCATGTTTTTTTAAAAACTTCAAGCAATATGTTTTCTGGTAGAATTTGAACCAAGTTTGTCTTACTTTAAATCGTGAATTAATAAAAGTTAACAAACTCAGAATATATTATCATTCTCCCATTATTCATTTATTCAAATATTATTAAAGAAAGTTATTTTTAAATGTGAGGAAAAATAAAGAGATAATCTCCAGATAATATAGAGCCAAGAAAAAAAGCAAAGAAAGAAATCATACACAGGTCTTTATATTGAATGCACCGAGGAATAAGGAGTCACCAAAATCTTTTAGACTGAAGGGCAATAGAACAAAATATTATACAGAATTTAATCTTTTATGTTTTATCATAATTTTATTTCCTGAGTTCGAACACAATCATGGAGCATGGAATTGGTATAAAATGACCTACAGATAAAGTTTCCCATTATTATATACCCATAAAATGTATCAATGAATTAATATCAGGATATAAAATAATTTTTAGTGGATAAAATCATCTTGTTCTTTACTTTCTATATGATGTATAAATACTCAGATATGTCATTGTTCATATAATTCCAAGATGCTAACAAGATAAAATATGATATGCCTTGAGCTGACATGGATTGCTGACTCAAAAAAATAATAATAATGTCTCCTGGACATCTTGTGAATACATCATATGAAACAATTATCTATCCTGTTATGTAATATGCCAATGTAGGAAATTCTAAAGAGTGTGAAGAATGGCAGTAGTTGAGGATAAGAAAACAAGTTCATAAGAATTTCCACTGAGCTCATGTTCTATTTGACTTTTTTTTCTCATTCCCCATTACTGGCATCAGTCCATTCCAATACTGCCTTCCCTTGGAAGGTAAAGATTTCACCCAATTACTTAAATGAGAAAACGCATAATAATGTTTTATTCTCCTCTCCATTAATATCTATTGATTCTTCTTCAGAAAGAATAGTCAAATCTGAGCATGATCCACTCAAGACCTCTCCTTAATGTACACTCTGTCACTTCCTCACCAAAACCATCATTTTGCTTATCAAGACTGTTGTGGTTTTTCCAATGAAACTCCATTTCTGGCCATAGTCCTAACAGGTGACAATCAGTTGTATACTTTGCTTTATAAACCACTGTGATTTAATCATTCTCATTCTCCAAAGCTGTGAATGCCAATTGAATATGGGTCCAATTCCTTTAGTATTCTAAGGCCTTCACAATCTGGGCCCATCTACCAACATTTCCCACACTGTAAAGAAAATTTTCCTTGTTAACTAATTACATTTATGGAAAGAATTCACATTGTCTCTCATAGAGTATTCATTTTCTCTGTAACAATGATTTTACCATAGATTGGCAACAGTATATGGTAATGACAGGTTTTTGAGAATCAATGTATTAGACCACTCATTATTTTCTGACTACATATTGATTGATAATATTATGACTCACAAATTTACATTAATTATGAGAGAGGCAGAGGATTCGGACAACTGTGTCAGTCAATACCCAGGAAGGAAACAAGGGCATATTCAGCAGGGATTCTGAAGTTAACTTCATAGTGCAATATATAAAGAAGTGTTAAAAGAGCTTAAGGAAGTTAATAAGGTACACTAATACATACATGAGTTAGCAACAACAGGAAGTCCCTAGGGCCACATGTGCTACCCCAAACCAGGGGAGGCTGGAAGAAGGAACAAAAATACTGAGACCTTAGCACACAGCAGGGCAAAAACAAAAAACAAAAACCCTACATATATCTCCTCTAGTTCTCCTGGTTGTTTGCTAATGTTTCTCACTGGTTAATTCAGCAGAAAGCTAGAGGGCAAAGAAATACAGCTGCTACTGTCTGCTGGGATCAAGTCTCTCCTCTGCGCAGAGCTGGGAAAAGAAAGAAGTAAATGGATGGGGTAAATTGGGAAAGAAAAATGAAGAAAAACTGATTTTCTCCCGATTACATTTACAGAAACTTCAGGCAGGATAATTCGAATTACAATTCCTTTTTTATTGCCCCCTTTCCTTAGCTGTCTCTGCTAGAATGCTTATGTTAAAGCAGTAGTACTTTCTAACCATATTCATAGCAAGGCACAAGGCAATCAAAGAAGATTTTGGTGACATACAAAATGTTTGCTGAAAAAACTTTTTATTTGGAACTTCTTTATATGATAGTATGAATAGGTATTATTTTAAATATTAAATTTATATGAAAGCTACTAACATTGGAAATTCTACATTTCAAGAGAAAAATTAAGTTTGCTTCACAAATGGGTCACTGGGAACATGGCCTTGAGGACTATGTCTGTCTAGCTTTTTTCTTTCTTTCTTTCTTTCTTTCTTTCTTTCTTTTTCTTTCTCTCACCCCCTCCCCTCCCCTCCTCTCTTCTCCCCTCCCCTCCTCTCCCCTCCCCTTCCCTCCTCTCCCCCCCCTTCCCTCTACCAAGAGCTGAGAGAGGCTTTTCCTCTTCCACCATGAGCGGAGGCCCTACCACCTGGTTCTCCCCTTGGAGCCAGCCAACAATGGACTAAACCTCCAAAGTTGAGCCCAAACAATCCTTTCCTCCTCTGAATTGTTCTTGTCAGGTATTGTGGTCACAACAAACAAAAGGCAGCCTTAACATAGAGCTCTAAATTTTAGAATATATAGATACACAATGTTATGTCTTTCTCTGCTGACTGTGAGGCAACTTAAAATAACACTCTCTGCAACTATAAAGGGTTATATGTTTGTAAACAAAACAAAAAAAGATATTTGGAACTATCAACTAGACCTGTGCCTATAAGGAGACCCCTTCCATTGATCCCTCCTTCACCTCCTTCCTATAAATGTATAAGGCTCTGCTCTCTCTTCCTTGAACATTTGGAACTCTTTACTAAGTGCATGGGCCTCTTGTCTGTGTTGGGTTGCAAGATGTACTCACTCTAGCCATTGAATGAATGTCCAGTGGTGGTAAATCTTCAAGAAAGGACACAGGATGGATCATCAGACCTCTCTCCATCTCAGCACTGACTCTAGTCTCCCAGATATCACCCCTATGTTCCAAAGCCAAAGGATATCAATACCTCAGGCATACTCTTGTAACTCTACTATACATTGATTGGGCACCTCAGGAGCAAAAAAATTATTTGCTTAGTAATAGTCTTTTAAATCTTTCCGATGATCAGGTATATAAATTTAATATTTTTAAGATTTCATGGGGTTAACTGTGGAACGTCAGTAAGATCAAGACTGTTTGTAACACCAAGTGACACTAGACAGACTGACCAGGACTAGTTGTAATACAGGATGCAAGACTGGAAACCTGATGGTTAGATTGTCCTTTATATGCCTTTAATTCATTATAATCCATTGGATGCTTTTTTACCTTTTCATAAA
>PVLC010020422.1:0-28988 GCA_004027655.1 Graphiurus murinus | reverse complement strand
CCCAAGATCCATTTACAAATTTTGTGGCTGTCAAGAAATTATTTCAGCTTAAGTATCAGCAACTTTCTGACTCTGACTTTCTAATCCCTGGATCACAGCTGTGAAGTGTGCTCTTGTATTAAAAAGATCAGTTCTCTAGTGTTCTATGAATCATCTCAGGATACCCTGGCTAGAACCCTTGCGACAATTTTGTAATCACTTAGTTCCCTGTTTTAAACCTCCTTCTGCTTAGAGTGCTTAGAATGGTTAGTTTCCTGCACTGATGGTATAAAAGGTATATAAACAAAATAATGAGAACCTAGCCAAGGATATGACTAATTCTTCTTGGGGGAGTTGGAGAAGTTTCCATGGAAAAAGTGATACTATCATGTATCTTAAAGAATACGTAGTAATTACTGTTCGATGGGCAGCTGAGGGTGGAAAGGGCACTCTGGACATTGAAGGGAACTGGTGTAGAAGTACAAGGTGTTAAGATAATAGTGTTCACGGACCATTAATTAGACTGCTGAATTTTTGGCATTTCTGGGCCAATTTTTAGTACATTATTTTAATAGCAGTTATACCTCAGCATTTTCTCAGTATGCCAACTCATTACTTTTTTAGTGTTTTTTATGTCATAAGTAACATATGTCTGTGGGTGTGTGTATATATACATATATACATGTAGAATAGAATTATAAGTGTAATTAATGTATATCTTTCCTGTGTCCATCTGACCAGTAGAATTGGGAAAATATTGAGGAGCAGTATACTGGGGTGGAGGAGGGATAGTTAGGGCCTGGTAGTCAATGACAGGTTCGATTTTCTCAGGGCACTATCAACCTAAGACAGGGCTCATTGAATGACTCATTGAGACCCCATGACCGGTAAGATTAAGCACCTGGTAGGAAATGACCTAAGACAGGCACAGTCCTTCGTGCATTTTAAAATAAAAATGGGGGAGTTGTGGGAGCCCAGCTGGGCCCTTTCCCCCTTGGCAGTTTCTATCTGCATATATGAGCAATTATACTGACTCTTCTGCTATGGCTACATTGGCGTCTCGAAGTCTGGAGATTGCCCCTAGGATGCGTAGATGAAAGACCCTCCTACTTCTTAGAAAGTAAATATATGACTCTAAAGGAGTATGGTTTTATGACTCTAGAAAGTTTGCTTTACGAGGCTATGTTAAGAATGTGGGCTATATGTGTAAAACGAAGAAGTGGTGCTATTTGTGATCTGGCAATTATTGATATGTCATAAATGTCTATGTAACCCTGTTGTACTCAAGAAATGTATAAAAAAATCTGTGCTGAAAAAAAAATAAATAAATAATAAAAAAAGGATATGGCCTTAGAACTCAGACTGCCTCTATGTTCCTTAACCACTCTATTTCCTTCTCTGCAAAAATGGGGATAATAATAGGATAATCCTTTCCCCCACAGAAGGATTGTTTTGAGGATTCGAATGAATACATATAAAGTGCTTAGAACCTAGTAGACATGCAGAAAGACCTCAATAAATGTTAGTTGTGGGACTCCATAATCCCTATGATTGTTCTCCAGGCCAGTGAATGCTAGGGTGCTGGCCTCTGCTCCCCATGCTTGGAATGACCCACACGCATCTGGTGTTTTGCTGCTCTGTGATGTTTCTCTCTTCCATTATTAATTTGTTTTCGTGAACTATTTCGACCCTTTCTGGCTATCAAAAGGTATGACAAGACAATGCTTGAACTGCCACAGAGTTTTTGTGCTGGTTGTTAAAATGCAAAGTTTATAATTGTGAAAGGCAACAGAGAGTAAATATTAATAGGAATTGGTGGAAATTCTTTAACATTTTAAAGGTTATTGTAAACATTACTGTAGGCCAACAATTGTTTGATAGAACTTAGGAGGAATCATGGACATTGGCAAAGAGACTGCTAGACCAACTCTGAAGCTTCTTTAGTTAACATGCTCACTTACAAGAAAATATTCCCTGCACCAGAAGCACTATGTCTATACCTTCTTTTATTCAATTAATTAATTAGCTAATTAATTAATTAATTTTTGATACTAGAGATTGAACTCAGGGGCATTCTACCTTTGAGTTATACCTCTACACACACACACACACACACACACAGATACACATACACACACACCCTTTTTGTGGTACTGGGGGAATTGAACCATTCTAACTCTGAGCTACACTCCCAGCCCTTTTTATTGTTTTTATTTTGAAATGAGTTCTCTCTAAAATTGCCAAGGTTGATCTCGAACCTGCAATTCTCCTGTCTCAGCCTCAAAAGTACTGGGATTATGGGTGTGCATCACCATACCTAGCCTTATACCTTCTTTTTAAATCTATACTATTTGTATTGTGCTCTTCCATTTTTGTCCCACTCTAACATTTCTTGAAGTCTTCTAGAACTTTGTGTTGTCTATTCTGCAAGCTCTCCTGCTAAAGTAAAAAATTTTTGACAGGTTACAGCTCTATGCCATATACATTGGATAGACCTGCAACACAGGCCTCTATTATCCAGCAACTTTGACCTTCGTGTGTGGGTGGCGGGGGGCAAGGGGGGTACCTAGAGTTGAACCCATGAGTGTTCTACCTCTGGGATATACCCCCAGCTCTATTTTACTTTTTATTTTGAGACAGTCTCACCAAGTTGCTGAAGTGTCCTGGAACTTGCAGTCCTCCTGTCTTAGCCTCCTAAGTACTGGAATTACAAGTGTGCACCACCACACCTGGCTTTGACCTTCTCTTTAAATCAGGAGCTTACACATGAGGAAAGCTCTTCAAATTCCCTGGCATGCTACCCTTTGGAGTACTCTCCTCTGGGAACTTGAATATTTGTTTTCATACCCCATCTTTAGATTTACTTCATCAAACTATTTTAAAGTTTTGCAATTTTTTCTATTCTAAAACAAAATCCTTCCCTTTATCTTGTTATTAATCTAGTTATTTCCCCATAGTTTTAATTTGAATTTTATATATTTCCTGAAGCTTCTACTCTGTGTGTTGTAGGCTCTTGGGATTCAGAACAAGAACATCACTCCCAAGGAGCAGTCAGTGTGATGGAAGAGACCAGGGAGTAAAACTTACAGCAGCAGGTGACTCTAACTATGATATAAACAACTGCTGCAGAATTCTATAGTCAAACTGAGCAGGGACATTGAACCAAGAATTCCCTGAGGAGAAGTTCACATTGAATCTTGGAGTATATCTAGAGATGGCAGGGATTTTGTCTTTGTGGTTTTAGAGCACTTATCTATTTTTAAGTGGTTTCTTGAGATATAATTCACAAACCATACAATTCACCCATTTAAAGTAAACAATTAATGGCCAGAGGTGGTTGTGCTCACCTATAATGCCAGTACATGGGAGACTGAGACTGGAGGATCACAGGTTTGAGACCAGCCTCAGAAACTTAGTGAGACTCTCAGAAACCTACCAAGACCCTGTTTCAAAACGAAAAATAAAAAAAGGGCTGGGGATGTAGTTTGGAGGTAGAATGCCCCTGGATTCAATCCCTAGTGCCACACCCACACACAAAATATACAATTAATGGCTCTTAATGAAGTAAAAAATAGGTACACTTAATACCATGTTCTATTTTAAAACATTTTATTACTTCCAATAGAAACACTATACACATTCAACACCACCCTGACTTCCAAGCCTCCCACTCAAGAGAACCACTAGTGTTTTCTTTCTCTCTCTCTTCTTCACTTTCTCTGCCTATTCTGAACATTTCACAGAAACAGAACCATACAATATATTGTACTTTGTAACTGTCTTCCCTCACTTATGTTTTCAAGGTTTCTCCATGTGGTAGCATGTATAAGTGCTTCATTTCTTTTTTATTGCCAAATAATATCCTATTGTGTGGCTATACCACATTTTATCTATTTATAATAATACAGTGAACATTTGCATTATTTCCACTTTGGGCTAGTGTGAACAAAGCTGCTATGAATCTTTATGCACAAGTTTTTGTGTGGACATAAATTTTCTGTCCTCTTGGTTAATTATCTAGGAGTAGATTTGCTGAATCATGGAAACTCCATGCTTGACTGTTTAAGGAATTGCCAGACTGTTCCTGAAAATTAGCTGTATCGTTTTATATTTGATCAGTATCATAGGAGGTTCTAGTTTCTCCAGATCCTCACCACGTTTATTATTTTCTGTCTTTCTATTGTAACCATCTTGGTGGGTACAAGGTGGTAACTCATTATGGTAGGATTTTGTTTTACTGAACTTTATATTTGAGAATATAAAGTATGTAGGAAATGCTGACAAATACTGGATACCTTAAAATTTAGAAATGAGGAAGCGTGAAAGACATATAGACAGAAGGAACAAAAAATTCAAAGGCACAGAATCGAAAGAAATTAGGTTTTATTCTGTGAATTGTTATAACTCAGCATGCTGAAGCATAGCTTTATGTGGAGAATTTTGGAAAATAAAATTGAGATAGAGTCAAGTGATCAACAAATATTGAATGCCATAAAGTACCAGGCAGTATTTTTTTTTGTGTGCTGGAATATAGAAATATACAAGATAGGTTAAGTTTCTACCCATGAGAAAGATTGAAAATAAAAACATTAAGCCAGGTATTAAGCCAGGTACATGCCTGTAATTCCAATACTTGGGAGGTTGAGGCAGGAGAATCCCAGGTTTGAGGCCAGCCTCAGCAACTTAGCAAGACCCTGTTTCAAGATGAAAAATAACAAAAAGGGATGAGGATGTAGCTCGGAAGTAGACTGCCCCTGGGATCAATCTCCAGTACCAATATATATTAAAAAAAAATCAGAAAGTTTCATGAATAAAATTCTTTGAAGAAAATAACAAAGCTGGCTGGGTATCATGATGCACACGTGTAATTCCATCTACTTGGGAGACTGAGGCAGGGGGATATCAAGTTCAAGGCCTGCCTGAGGAACTTATCAAGACATTGTCTCAAAATTAAAAATAAAAAATAAAAAAGTGCTGGGGATGTAGCTCAGTGGCACAGTATCCCTGGGTTCAATTCCCAGTACTGGAAAAAAAAGAAAAGAAGATCAAATAACAGAAATTCGCATGTCTTCCCATAATAACAAAGAGTAATTTAGAAGTTATGGCCACATTAGGTCGAGTGGAAAAGAGAAGGTGGCATTTAAACAGAGACCCAAAATGGTCAGAAATTAGTCTGTTAGAACCAGGCATAGTGGTTAACACGTATTGTCTCAGCTACTGGGGAGGCTGAGGCAGGAGGATCACTTGGACTCAGGAATTTGAGGTCAGCTTGGGCGACATAGTGAAATCCCATCTCAAAAAAAGAAAAAAAAAATCAGTCAGTCATATGACACTCAGGTATAGGAGCACTCCAATCAGAAGAAACAGTAAGGGCAAAGATCTTGAGACAGAACACCCTGGGCTGCAAGCCAGGAAGCCCAATGCAAAGAAGATTTTTAAACAGATTTCTCATCTCACACAAGAATTGGGTGGCAGACGATCCCAAGTGTGGCTAATTTGGGGACACAACAATGACTTTCAGGGATCCAGGGCTTTTTCATTTTCTTTGTCATCTTTGGAATGTTTCCTTTAGTAACATGTAATATACAGACTGGCAATGGGTTTTTACTTGCTCCACTTGCCAGACAATCAAATGTGGCATAGGTTGTATCCAAAAAACAATGGTGGGGCTCATGAGGTACCCTCACGTTTCCTTTTGCCTTCAGATCCTCCGTTTTGTAGTTTATGAGCCCAGTTAAATGGATTATTTTTCCTAGTAGAACCTTTATAGTACTTATTTTTAAAAAGGGAAATGATTACATTTTAAGCTCCACATTTTGTTCTGTGACAAAGAATATTAAAATAATTGCCAAACCTTAAAAGCTGACTTGCATGGCTTTCTCTTTAAAAGAAAGTAAACATTCCACATTTGCTGACCTTTTCTGCAATGACAAGTGGATGTTATTAGTATATTACCTAGCATATATTTTTTAAAGCGGTTTTTCTATTGACACAGAATAATTGTGCATATTTATGGGGTATAGAGTGATAATTTGATACATGTATATAATGCATAAAGATCAAGTTAGGGTAATTAACATTTCCCTCGCCTTAGACATTTGTCATCTATTTGTGTTGCCTAGCAGATATTCTTGAGAAAATAAACTCCCTTAATTTCTTCTTGGAGGAAAAGGTGATGTTTTATTAATGAAACAAATTCAAGATAGAGAATGAACATTTTGAGAGTAATTTCTGGAAACATTTCCATTATGTGATTGTGTTACTGAAAATATATGTCACCCACGAAACTCTCCTATTTTCATGCCTTAAAATTGTAGAAATAGTTTTCTAACATTCAAAAATATTCTAAAGGGTTTCCATCAGTTCTAAACTCATCTGTTTAAAATATATAAATGCAGCACCTTGTCTCACATGTGTTGCCAAGACCAGGATATTTTCCTTCCAAATTTATATGAAAGCCTCCATTGGTTGGTGGAAAAGACTGGAATTTTTGTTCATGATTTAACAAAAGTTGAGTATAGCCAGTGAAATATGTTTCTTTTAAAATATTTATGTCATGCTGGGCATGGCAACACATGCCTGTAATCCTAATACTTGGGAGACTGAGACAGGAAGATAACAGGTTTGAGGCCAGGCTCAGCAACTTAATGAGACCCTCAACAAATTAGTGAAAACCTGTTTCCAAATAAAAAATAAAAAGGGTTAGGGATGTAACTTGGAGGTAGACTGCCCTTGGATTCAGTCCCCAGAACTAAATGAAAATTATGTAACATATTACATATATAGTCAAGCTGGATGCAGTGGCGCATACTTGTAATCCCAGTACTCGGGAGGTTTGCAGATTCAGAGCCAGCTTGGGCAATCTTAGTGAGATTCTGTTTTAAAATAATAAATAAAATAAGGCTGAGAGTATGTCTCATAGTTAGAAAGCTTCTGGGTTCAATTCCCAGTACCACAAAAAATATTTGGATCTCTGTATTATTATGAGATAGATTTTTTATTTATGAACACCATTAGAACTAAAGATCAAAATATATGGAATTAATAACCAGGCTGTTGAGTCACATATTACAAAATGTTAAATATTTCTTTCCTTCTAAAATTTATTAAATTAACTTAGTGTCATTAATATGGCACTAAATATTATCCATTTCATAAGAGCAAAAATGTCTTGTATCTTTAATGAGAAAAGTAAAATAGTTGAAAATAAACTGTATTTCATCTTTATCACATTTTAAAAAGTTTTATTGAGATTTAACTCTCATATAATACAATTCATTCATTCAAAGCATATAGATCAATGTTTTTAGTATATTCAAGTATGTGCAATTATCACTACATTCAATTTTAGAAGATTTTCATCACTCCAAAAATAAGTCCCATGACAATTAGCAGTCATTTCCCATTTCCTCACAAAATATCCATACTAAGAAATCCCCAATTTACTATCTCTATAGATTTGTCTATTTTGGATATTTCATACAAATAAAATCATATAATATGTAATATGTGCTCTTTCTTTGCCACTAGCTTCTTTTGCATAGTATAATGTTTTCAAGTTTCATCTATGTTGTAACATGGCTTAATACTTCATTACTTTATATGGCCAATAGTATTCTGTTGTATGGATGTATCACATGTTGTTTATCTTCCATTGATGGATATTTGGATTGTTTCCTTCTTTTGGCTGTTGAGAATATTGGCTGCTAAAAGGACTCACATACAAGTTTTTTTTTTTTATGCCTGTTTTGAATTATTTTTGGTATATACTTAGTAATGAAACTGCTGAATTATATGATAATTTTGTTTCACTTTTTAAGGCACCTCCAAGTTATTTTCCATAGCAACTCTATATACCATTTTATTTAAATTTCTACCAGCATTGAATGGCAATTATTCCACATTCTTGTTATTACTTGTTATTTTCTTTTATTGTAGCCTAGTGCATAGAAAATGATGTCTTCTGGCTTTGATTTTCAATTTCATAATGATAATGATGGTGAGCTTATATTGTGCTTATTGGCCATTTATATCTCTTCCTTGAAAAAATGTCAATTCATATCCTTTGATCATTTGTAAATTGTTGTTGAGTTGTAAGAGAGGATTCTGGATACCAGACCCTTAACAGATATACTATTCATCAGTATTTTTGCACTTTGTTGGCTATCTTTTTCTTGATGATATCCTTTTATTTTTAGAAGTTTTCCATTTTGATGAGTCCACATTATTTTTCTCTTATTGCTTGTACTTTGGCATCATATCTAAGAAGCCATTTTAAAATCCATAGTCATGAAGATTCCCTCCCCCTCTGTTTTTAAAAGTTTTTTTTATATCAGCTATTAATTTTAGGTTTATGATCCTTTTTAAGTTATTTTATAAACAGTGAGAAATTAAGATCCCATTTCATATTTTTTTGCATATGTTTATCTAATTGTCTCAGCACTTTCTGTGGAAAAGACTACTCCTTTTCCATTGATTGATCTTGGCACTCTTGTGAAAAATTAGTTGACACATGGGCTTACCTCTGGGTTCCTAATTCCATTCCTTTGGCCATTATGTCAATACCATACTGTCTTGATTTGTAGTAAGTTTTGAAATCAGAAAGTGTGAGTCCTTTTTTTCATCTTGTTCAAGATTATTTTGGCTATCTGAAAAAGCTATATGCCATATGATTCAACTTTTACGACATTCTGGAAAAAGGAATATTATAGAGACAGTAAATAAATAATCGGTTGCCAGAGAGTCAGGGAAGGGGGATATTGAGTAAGATTAGGATGATTGAACTATTTTATATGATACAGAAGTAAAGTGAATCTTAACAAATGCAAATTTTGAAAAATCAATTAGGAGATTAAGAATACCAGGATAGAATGCAGACTCTGGCCAATGAATCTAATTGAATTACAGTTATATGAAACAAACTAGCTGAAGGGAATGGGGGAAGTGGCAGAAAAAGTTGCTGGCATAAGTAATTTTTGAAAATTAATGAAGTCTGTAATAATAAGGCAAAAGAGTATAAGTACTCTCCTCTACTTAATAATTTGTTTCCCGTGGAGATAATGGGTTACTAATTCGAAAATCATTTTAAGTATATACTGGAATCAAAAAATTAAGTAAATGGATGGCAGATGGTTGGAGTCAGGTTTTCCACTGTTAAAGTGAGATGTTACAGACAAAAGAGGGGAGAACACTAGAATGATTCATATGATAATGGGTTAAAGTTGTCAACCTCAATTTGGACTCATTTATATAAATATTTATAGATATATGTGTGTATTAAATAAGTTAGTATGTGCACATATATTTTCTTATTCTGACATTTTAAAGAAGGTAGAAGCAACAACACTCTAGTAGCAATGAGCATGCCTAGAATCAGAGCTTTCTTTTTAATTACTTTTATTGATGCATTATAGCCTCACATCATAATGTAGTTCACAATTATAGTGACATATACACACACAGCCCTTGGTGGGCTTTCTCTCTGCTCCTTCCCCACTCTCTCCCTCCCCATACAGGATACTGAGATTGACAGTGATATTCTCCTATATGTACATAATATCCATGGAAGTATTTTCCTACATTGATTCTCCCTCCCCCTCCTCCATTTCCTAGACCACTTCCCTTGCTCCACTGGAGTGTCTCTTCCATTATCTAAAGTCCCTCTGGTATCCTGATTATCCCCTAGCTTCTGCCTATGAAAGAAAACATATGACTCTTCATTTTTTGAGACTGAATAACCTCACCTAATGTAATGTTCTCCAGGTTCAACCATTTTCCTGCAAATTACATAATTTTATTCTTCTTGATTGCTGAGTAGAATTCCATTGTGTGTTTATGCCATAATTTTGTAATCCATTCATCTATTGATAGACACTTAAGTTGGTTACATAATTTGGCTATTGTGAATTGTGCTACTATAAACATAGATATGGATGTATTATTATGATTTTCTGATTTCAGTCCCTTTGAAAAGATACCCAGGAGTTATATAGCTGGATTATATGGTGGATCCATTTCCAATTTTCTAAGGAATCTCCACACTGATCTCCATAGTGGTTGCACTAATTTGCAATCCCACCAACAGTGTAGAAGAGTTCCTATTTCCCCACATCCTTGCTAGCATTTATTATTGTTTGACTTCTTGATGATTGCCATTCTGATTGGGGGTAGATGGAACCTCAGTGTAGTTTTGAATTTCATCTCCCTGATTGCTAATGATACAGAACATTTTTTCATGTATTTATTGGCCATCCCTATTTCTTCTTTTATGAAGTGTCTATTTAGTTAAATTGCCCATTTCTTGATTGGGTTTCTTTTTTTTAGCGTTAAGTCTCTTAAGTACTTTGTAGTCTAGATATTAGTCCTCTATCAGAAGAATAGCTGGCAAATATCTCCCATTCGGTAGGCTCTATCTGTAGACTTTTTGTGGTTTCCTTTGAAGAGCAGAAATGTTTTAGATTAATTCTGTCACATTTATTAATTCTTGTTTTAATTTCCCGAGCTTTGGAAGTCTTATTGAGGAAGTTTATATCTGTGCCTATATGTTGGAGTATTAGACCTATGTCCTCTTTAGACTCTTGATGGTTTTCTTTGATGAGCAGAAACTTTTTAGTTTAATGCCATCCCATTTATTAATTCTTGGTTTAATTTCCTGAGATTTGGGGGTCTTATTGAGGAAGTTTCTACCTGTGCCTATATGTTGGAGTGTTGAATCTATGCCCTCCTATAGTAATTTCAAAGTCTCTGGTATAATTTCCAGGTCTTTGATCCATCTCAAGTTGACTCTTATGCAGAGTGAAAGGTAGCAATTTAATTTCATTTTTCTCCAACTGGATAACAAGTTTTCCCAGCACCATTTGTTGAAAAGGCTGTCTTGTCTCCAACCATATGTGTTTGACAAACATATGTCTTTGTCAAAAATCAATGGGATTTGTTTCCATATCTTCTGTTCCATTGGTCTATGTGTCTGTTTTTGTGCCAATACCGTATTGTTTTTATCACTACAGCTCTATGACATAATCTGAAGTCTGGAATTGTGATGCCTCCTGCATGGTTCTTATTGATGAGAACCACTTTGGTTATTGTGGGTCTTTTCTCCATGTGAAATTTAGGACTGATTTTGCTAGGTCTGTGAAGAATGACATTGGTAGTTTGATAGTGATTGCATTGACTCTGTAGATCACTTTTTGTAGAATGGCCATTTTCATAATATTTATTCTGCCTATCCAAGACCATGGGAGATCCATTTTCCAAGATCTTCTTCAACTTCTTTCTTTAGTGTTTTATAGTTTTCATTGTAGAATACTTTTGCATCCAGGTCTTACTTTGTAATACTATATTCTAACACAAAGAAACAGACCTCTTTAGGAAAAATGGTTGCTTCTAGAACTGGGATTGGACATATGTAACATGAGCCTTGAGCATCTTGTGCCAGAAAGGAAATACATACACACACACACACACACACACACACACACACACACACACACACACACAAACACACATGATAAAGGAACAAAGAGACAAACCGAAAGAGTTTTCAGTGGTGAAAGATGGGAAAATTTCAGGCACAAAATAAAAAAAGTAGTACTGGATTACAATTCAAAGTATAAAATAAATATGACTCTATACTTAATATATATAAGTGATTAAATATATAAATTAAATGTATTTATACTTAAATGTGTTTATACTTAATAGTACATCAAATGTACTTATATTTAATAAAAATAAGTGATTAAATGTAAAAATAAGTAATAAAGGTGAACCAAGCTTCCCATGCAGTATTCTAAATAATTTAGGTAAATACTCTATCTCTAAGAGGTGGAGTGTGTGTTCCCATCCCAAGATTGTGGACTTCACCTGGTGACTTCCTTCCAGAGGGAATAGTCTGGAGAGAGGGAAAATAAAGTAACTTTGCAGTGGAGAAACCTGACAAATACTCAGTCAGGTAATTATCATTGACAGTGATAAATCATGTTGATAGTATGCACCTTTGATATAATCTGTTTGGAATGCTGCTTTATCTTTGTGGTGTTCCTCCCAGAAACTCATAACTCCAGTTCAATAATAAGAAAAACATCAAATAAATCCCAATTGAGGACCATTCTACAAAATACCTGAACCATGTCCTTCAAAATAGTCATGGGTCATCAAAAACAAGGAAAGCCTGAGAAATTGTCACATTCAAGAGCAGCCTAAGAGAGCCGGGCGTGGTTGTGCACGCTTGTGATCCCAGCATTCGGGAGGCTGAGACCGGAGGATCCGGGTTCGCGGCCAGCCTCAGCTACCTAGTGAGGCACTCCGCAACTTAGTGAGACTCGATTTCAAAATAAAGAATAAAAAATAGGGCTGGGGGTATAGCTCGGAGGTAGAATGCCCCTGAGTTCAATCCTCAGTACAAAAAAAAAAAAAAAAAAAAAAAGAGCAGCCTAAGAAAACCTGAGAAGTAAATTTCATGCACTATCCCAGATGTGTTCTTGGAATAGAAAAAGGACATTATGTAAACACTAGGGAAGTAAGAATAAATTATGGATTTTAGTTAATAAGAGTGAATCTACAAATTAACTAGAAAAACATTTTAAAGGTGAAAAATTGCTACAATAACCTTGCCTATGCTAATTCTTCGAACTGTCTACCATTGGTCTTTCAGGATACATTGCCTATAATATTCTACTTTGTCTCTTAAGTTTGTGCCTCAGTAAGGACTTATGTTTCTCAGTAGCCAACCACATCTTCTCTTTCTTCTAATTCTTATCAAGTTTTCTATTTTATAGCTTATTTCTTGTTAAGGAAACACATTTTAAAAATATTCCAAAGAAATCTCTGCTGACTTCCTTTATTTTTCAGGTCAGTTAATAGAGCTTTGTAGAAAAATAGTCTGAACAGTGCTTCTCCAGAGGAGTCTACCTCTTACTGGGAAATGTTCCTGCTTAGCATATTAGCATATTATTGGGGGACCTCGTTCATTCAAATTCATAAATGTCTAAGAATGGAGTGTCCCTTACCTTAAATTGAACCTATAACCTTGTTTTGTTTTCAGATTTTATGCCAATCTTTTCTCATGTAGTTGTTACCAGTTTTTGGAGCTAAGTGACAGTCTGGGATGGGGTAGGGGTAGAGAATGACACCTGTACATTTCAGGCGAAAAAACACTCTGAGACAATAGGGGTTTGGTGTGTTCTAGAAGAGATGGAAGGCACAATGAATGAGAGGGAGATTGTTAGGAAGTGAGGTTGGGGTTATGGTAAAGATGGTGGGGTGGGAAATGTAGATCCTTTAAGACTTTGGAGGTCATGGTAAGCACATTGGATTTTTCTCTGAGGAGCCTGGTGAATTATTTGTTCTTTTTCACCACTATTATTCCTGTCTAAGACATAGAAAGAAGGAACAGAATATCTTTTTGACCAAACTTTAGTCAGGCTTCTTTAGATCCTCTTCCTAAGTAGTTTTTGAATTTTGGATTCCCATGTCTATCTGTCTGTCTGTCTGTCTCTCATACTGGTGATTGTACCCAGGGGCATTCAACTTCCAAGCTACACACCCAGCCCTTTTTATTTTCTGTTCTGAAACAGGATCTCACTGGGTTGCTGAGTGTCTTGCTAAGTTGCTGAGGCTAGTCTCAAACCTACGATCCTCATTTCTAAGACTCCCAAGTACAAAGATTATAGGCATGTGCCACCATGCCTGGATGGACTTCTATATCTTGATATTGCCCCATTTTATCAAGAATTCCATTAAGATAATTTATATAGAATCTTTTATCTTCCATATCTGATCACCCTGCATATCTGATGGGGATTCTCATCCTTCACCATCCTCCCAGGTGATGTCTAATCACCCTAGCCTGCCTCCAGCAGGAATTCTGTCAGATAGGATTAGTTAGAATTTTCCCTTACCCTGATATTTCCTCTTAATATTTTCCATCCACCTACTCCTGCATTTCTGCTCCTTGACTATATATTTCCATTTTTCCTTGTTTTATTTGAAGTTGAGTCAGTCTTTCTTTCCTACTGGAAAATCCTATTACCATAGTCCCTATAGCTGACAGTTCTGAAGTCTTGTTTTAATATACTTCTATTGGTGAAATATAATTATATATCATAGTAAGATTCAAAGTGATAAAATATACATGGTTAATTATTTAATAAGTATCATGAATAACTTTTCTCTAACAGAAAATTCTCCTTTCAGGCTCAAGATGAACCTTCCATCTGGATGCTGAACTTACCTTCTTTGTTACATGAATTGTCTTTACTATGATACCATGATACTTGTTATTTAATTATTAATGTATCAAAACTTTCTGTCACATAATTTTTAATCAAGCTTCATTATTTTTCATCTTAAAGGTGATATTTTCCTTTGACTATCATTTTCTTGTTTAGCTCACATCTTATTTTGTTCTATCCCTTTGTAGCTAAATTTCTTTAAAGAGTATTCTACTTTCCCTTTTCTACTTCTTCATCTCTTATTCATGATGTGAAACCATATTCTGTTATCCATCATATTTACTCTATCAACATGTCTGCTGCTAACTTCACAAACCACCATCAAATAGCCAAGTCCAATAAGTCCATCTCTGCCCTTTCCATACTTGCACTTCCTGTTGACCATTCCTCCTACCTTGAGGTATTGTTCATGTTTGGCTTCCCCAAATCACTTTCTCCTTCTCATTTAACCTCTGTTCATTCTCTTATAGCTACAATCACTCCATGAAGTTATGTGTTTTGTTATTGACCAATATCCTGATTTGGGATCTGTTTATATTCTAGACATTTAACTTGAATAATCTTGTCCACATGCATAACTTCAATTACTACATAATAGCCTCAATTCATATATATACATATATATACACATATATATACATATACATATATATATACACACACATATATATATATATGTCTTTCTCTACTTTTCAGTGTGTTCTGAAATTTTTCCATTAATGTATCACAGATATCTTAATCTCAGCATATCCCAAACTATAAAGTTTATTTTTCAGTTTATAGTCCCAACTTAGTTTACAACAC
Source organism: Graphiurus murinus (assembly GCA_004027655.1). NCBI lineage: Eukaryota > Metazoa > Chordata > Mammalia > Rodentia > Gliridae > Graphiurus > Graphiurus murinus. The sequence continues at coordinate 13,974 of PVLC010020422.1, read as the reverse complement.
TACTATTATCTGTCTGTTAAGACTAGTCATCTCAATAGATGCTGAAAAAGCATTTAATAAAATCCAACACCCATTCATGCTAAAAGCACTGCAGAGATTTGGAATAGAAGGAACATACCTCAACATAATAAAGACAATATACAATAGGCCCACATCCAACATCATATTAAGTGGAGAAAAACTGCAAGAGTTCCCACTAAAAACAGGAACAAGACAAGGATGTCCATTATCACTACTTCTGTTCAATATAGTACTTGAGACTTTAGCCAGAGCAATAAGGCAAGAGAAGGAAATCAAAAGGGTAAAAATAGGAGAAAAAAAGAACTAAAGCTATCCCTTTTTGCAGATGATATGATACTATACTTAGAAGACCCAACAAAGTCAACTAAAAAGCTTATAGAACTGATCAACAAATTCAGCAAAGTGTCTAGATACAAAATCAATCTTAAAAAATCAGAAGCTTTCCTGTATGCCAACCATAAATCCTCTGAACAAGAAATCCAGAAAACAATTCCACTCACAATAGCACCCTGAAAAATAAAATACTTAGGAATAAACCTAACCAAGGAGATAAAAGACCTCTATAGGAAAGCTATACAAGTTGAAAAAAGAAATTGATGAAGACCTTAGAAGATGGAAAGATCTTCCATGCTCTTGCATAGGCAGAATAAATATCAAAATGGGTATTCTCCCAAAAGTGGTCTACAGATTCAATGCAATACCCATTAACTTACCAAGGTCACTCCTCATAGACATAGAAAAATCAGTCCTTAAGTTCATTTTGGAACAATAAAAAGCCCAGAATAGCCAAAGTAGTTCTTAGCAACAAGGACCATGCAGAAGGCATAACAGTATCTGACTTCAAACTCTACTACAAAGCCACAGTAATTAAAACAGCATGGTATTGGAACAAAAACAGACATATAGACCAATGGAGCAGAATAGAAGACCCAGAAACAAACCAATACACTTATAGTCAATTGATTTTTGACAAAGGAGCCAAAAACATACACTAGAAAAAAGACAGCCTCGTCAACAAATGGTGTTGCCAAAACTGGTTAACCATATGCAGAAAAATGGAAATAAACCCCACTTTCTCACCCTGCACAAGAGTCAATTCAAGATGGATCAAAGACCTGGAAGTCAGGAAAGAGACCTTGCATCTACTTGAAGAGGGCATAGGTCCAATACTTCAACACACAGGCACAGGTAAAAACTTCCTCAACAAGACCCCAAATGCACAAGCAACTCAAAAGGAAGATCAATACATGGGATTGCATTAAACTGAAGAGCTTCTGAGCAGCAAAGGAAACTATCAAGAACAGAGAGCACACAGAATGGGAGAAAAATTTTGCCAGCTACTCCTCCAATAGAAGACTAATATCTAGAATATACAGAGAACTCAATAAACTCACAGCTAAGAAAACAATTAACCCGATCAAAAAGTGGGCAAATGATCTAAATAGGTACTTCACAAAAGAAATAAATGGCCAATAAATGTATGAGGAAATGTTCAACATCATTAGCAATCAGAGAGATACAAATCAAAACTACTCTGAGATTTCACCTAACACTAATTAGAATGGCAATCATCAAAAACACAAACAACCACAAATGCTGGCGAGGGTGTGGAGAAGTAGGAACCCTAATACATTGTTGGTGGGATTGCAGATTAGTGAAACTACTTTGGGAAACAGTATGGAAGATCCTCAGACAAATGGGAATGAACCTACCATATGACCAGCAATACTACTTCTGGGTATCTATCCAAAAGAATGAAAACCAAACTATCAGACCGATGCCTGTGTATCTATGTTTATAGCTGCACAATTCACAATTGCCAAAACTATGGAACCAGCCAACATGTCCATTAAGAGATGAATGGATTATAAAACAATGGGATATATACACAATGGAATTTTATTCAGCCATAATGAAGAACAAAGTCATGTTATTTGCAGGGAAATGGATGGAACTGGAAAACATTATGTTAAGTGAGATTAGTCAGTCACAAAAAGTAAAAAATCATATGCTCTCTCGAATATGTGGAAGCTAGGGAGAAAATGGGACATAAGAGGGACTCTAGATGAAGAAGGAGAAACCTTAGGTGAGCAAAGAACTTGACTTAACCTGAAGGTGATGGGGGGTGGGGGGACACCCTAATGCACATGATGTACTTTCATAAACATATAAAAGTCAGTCCCTAAACTGAACTTGAGAAGGAGGGAGTGGGAGGGAGTGGGGTGGGATTGGGGAAGGGTTAAATGAGAAATGTGTGCATGTATGCCTTTATCAGCTTGCACCTAACAAAGATGTATGATTACAATACACCAATTTAAAAAATTAAAAAAAGAATGCACCAATTAAAAAATATTCTGTATAGGGAAGGAAAGAATGAGGAGGGAGCCAGGGTAAGTCCACCAAGTGCTGTGTGCATGTGTGTCACTATCACTACGAACTACATTATAATGTGAAACTATAATGCACCAAAAAAGTACAGAAATAAGAATTCTAACTTAAAAAAACAAACAAAAAGGAATTTAATTGGCCTATGTCAGACATAGATTTTTTGAGCCTATTTTTCAGTGAGATTAAAGAATAGCCACACTAGATGTCATCTTTTATTTTTAAAATCTTTGCATATTTCATGATTTGTAGGAAAAATTCCAAACTCATTGCCTCGATATATAAAATCCATTAAAATCTTTCTCATGAGTATCTTTCCATGTTCATTTCTTGCCTTTCCTCAACATGTTTTATGAATTATAGGCAAACCAGATTATATATGATCTTTGTCTTACATATGATTGTTTTTTAATATTTTTATTGGTGCATTTAATCATACATCTTTGTTAGGTACTTGCTGGTACAGGCATATATGCACACATCTCTCATTTAACTCTTCCCCAATTCCTGCTCCATTCCCTCCTCCACCCCTCCTTCTCATGTTTGATAGCTCCAGTGGCAAAATCGGTTAGCATGTGGTACTTTTATATGTGATCTTTCTAAAATCTAATACTTTACTCAAGATGTTCATTTTTCTGGCATGGCCTTGACAACTTTGTAAACTCTTGCATTATCATTCAAGAGCCACCTTAATGTTATCTGTTCCCAAAAGTTTTCTCTTGCATTCATGGTTAGATTTAAGTGCACTGCCTTCTGTGCTTCCATAGGGTCCTGGCCAAACTTCACTTATAGCATTTATAATTTTTGCACTGCAGGTACTAGAGTCCATGCTTACTGTCCTGAAAGACCATAAACTACAGGGAGAGAGTGACATTGTTTCAGTCATCACTGCGTGCCCAATGTCTCCCTTGGTGCCTAGCACTAAGTAGGCACTCGATACATGTTGTTTGAATGAATGAGTAGGTAATGAATGAATGACCAAGGGTTCTATAGCTAACTTATTTATATAACATATGGCAGTCAGTAGAAACAATTGTAAAAATAAACTCCAAATCTGTTTCTACTGGGAAACCAGAAAGAAACTTCTTAAACTATCATTCATGTGCAGCTTTAGAAAGCACCAGGATCATAAGTGAAAATTGGCATGCTGCCAGGCATTAGTTCTAGAGATTTCTGAAAGGTGTTTTCATGAGCTAAGCAAATGCCATCAAGATGATTCTATGTGCAGTTAAATTCTCATATCTCAGAATCTGTTTTATTAAGCATCTTATTCATCCTGTGGTAGGGACAATGAGAAAATAGATATGAAGATAGGGCTAGAGTGAGCCTTTTTTTCTAAAAAAAAAAAAATCAGAACACAAAGCAAAGACTTTCTAAATAGCTGCCTGTAAGTATATCTCCCCTCACCAACCCAGGTAACAAACAAGATACATTTTCCATTTCTATATAAGATCTGAAGGCGGAGGCAAAAGAAAGCAAGTGAAGAATGTTCTTAGACACACAGTAAGTATTTAAAGGGATAAAAACAGGATCAGTGTGAAATTGGGCTGCAAATAAATAAAAAGTAAATACAAAATTATATCTATAAAGAGATGTATGAAAACTCACCCCAGAAAGTAACTATTTGGGAAAACAACTATTTTGTATGTTTAAAAATGGAACCACCATATGACCTAGATATACCACTCCTTGATATCTTTCCAAAAGAATTAAAATCAGAATATTACAGTAATACATCCATATCCATATTTATTTCATCACATTTCACAATAGTCAAGGTATGGAACCAACATAGGTATCTAGCAACAGGTAAATCTGTAAAGAAAATGTTGTATGTACACAAAATGGAATCTTACTCAGCTGCAAAGGAGAACAAAATTATGTCATGAGTAGGAAAATGAATGGAATTAGAGAATATTATGCTATGTGGGATGAGCCAGTCTCCCAAAAAGTCAAGAGGTGTATGCTTTCTCTCATAGGTGGAAGCTAGAAAGAAAATAGGAAACAAAAGGGACTTCTGATAAACTAGGAAAGAGAGACCAGTAGAATAGTGAAAGGGGCTTGGGAGAAGGAAGAAAGAAGAAGCAAAAGGAGGTTTGAGGAAGGAAACAGTTCAAATAGTATATCCATAGTAAGGTATCACTACCAATCTCAGTAACACATCCAGGGAGGGTGGAGATGGGAGCAGAGTGGGATGCAGAAGAAAATACACCAAGTGCTTTTGGAACAGAAAATAGGACCTGAGATATTACAAGCCCCAAGGAACACTGGACATCCATTATTGAAAAGGGTTATTTTATTTAAATTGTTTTTTTTTTTTTTTTGGTACTGGGGATTGAACTCAGAGGGATTCTATGTTAAGAGGTACACCCCCATCCCTATTTTATATTTTGAAACAGGATCTCACTAAGTTACCAGGGGCTGACCTTAAATCTGAGATCTTCCTGTCTCAACCTCCCAAGGATAGGTATGTGCCACCATGCCTGGATGAAAAAAGATACTTTAAATTTAGATCATGATCATTTCCTATCATATATGAAACACTTGGCTGGACAGAATGTGACCCAGAAACATTACTTGAACCTTTTTAATGTTATTTTATTGAACTTGTCCTGAGCATGTGTCATCAGCTGTCAAAATCGACTCTGAAATCTGATTCTTTATAAGGGCCTCTTTTTTCTTTAAGAAGGATTTAGTATGTTCTCTTATTTGTCTGAATCCTCACATTTTACTCTGATGTTCTTTGGTTCTATTCTTTTCATCTATTTTACTGTGCAGTTAGTGAGTATTTTTATCTGGACTTTCATGTATATAATTGTATCATATTATGTATATGATATATACAATTATGAAATTTTGCTAATATTTGTAATTAAGATTTGCCATCTTAGCTATTGTATTATATTTACTTGAATAATATTTTTCTCCTTTTCTAATGATGAGAATCTTTGTACTTATATATTTGTACTTATATATTTGTACTAATGATGAGAATCTTTGTACTTATATATTTGCTTTATTCTATAATATGCATATAACAGAATTACAATATGAATAATACTACTAACAATAAGCTATAAAATTATACTACAGAGCTATAAAAATAAAAACAGCATTATACTGGCACAAAAACAGATATGTAGAAACAGAATAGAAGATATAAAAACAAATCTTCACATTTGTAGCCATTTAACTTTTGACAAAGGTGCCAAAAACACACTGGAGAAAAGACAACCTTTTTAACAAATGGTGTTGAGAAAACTGGTTATCCATTTGCAGAAGAATAGAATTAAACCCCAACCTCTCATGCTGTGCAAAAATCAACTCTGGATGGATCAAAGACATAAAAATTAGATCAGAGACTTTGCAAATGCTAGAAGAGCATATAGGCAATGGTAGAAACTTCAATAAGACCCCAAATCTCAGAAAATTAAAATGAAAATTAATAAATGGAATGGTATTAAATTAAAAAGCTTCTGTGTGGCAAAGCAAACCATCAAGATTCTTTTTTTTTTTTTTTTTGCAGTACTGGGGATTGAACTCAGGGGCATTCTACCTCCGAGCTATACCCCCAGCCCTATTTTTTATTCTTTATTTTGAAATCGAGTCTCACTAAGTTGCGGAGTGCCTCACTATGTAGCTGAGGCTGGCCGCGAACCCGGATCCTCCGGTCTCAGCCTCCCAAATGCTGGGATTACAAGCGTGTGCCACCATGCCCGGCTCAAACCATCAAGATTCTAAAGAGAACCTACAAAATGGGAGAAGATCTTTGTCAGCTATTCCTCTGATAGAGGACTTATATCTACAATATATAAAGAACTTAAAAACTTTAACACTAAAAACAACTAATAACCCAATAAAAATGTACAATGTAACTGAATAGATATTTCTCAAAGAAGAAATACAATGGCTAATAAATATAGGAAAAAATGTTCAACATCATTAGCAATCAGGGAAATGCAAATCAAAATTACACTGAGATCTCACCTAACTCTAGTTAGAGTGACAATCATCAAGAATACAAACAATAATAAATGCTGGTGAAGATGTGGGGAAACGGGAACCCATATATACTGTTGATAGGATTGCAAATTAGTACAGTTGCTATGGAGATCACTGTGGAGGTTCCTCAGAAGACTGGGAGTGGAACCACCATATGACCCAGATATACAACTCCTGGGTATCTTTCCAAAGGAATTGAAGTCAGAATATTATAGAGATGCATGCATGTCCATGTTTATACCAGCACAATTCACGAAAGCCAAATTATGGAACCAGCCTAAGTGCCCCTCAACAGATGAATGGATTACAAAATTTGGGACGTAACACACAATGGAATTTTACTCAGCAATGAAGAAGAACAGAATTATGTCATGTGCAGGAAAATAGATGGAACTAGAGGATTACACGCAAAGTGAGATTAGCTAGTCTCAGAAAGTGAAGTGTTGTATGTTTTTTCTCATATGTGGAAGCCAGAGAGGAAATAGGTAACAAAGGGGACTTCAGATAAAGGCGGAGAGACTCCAGTGGAGTGATGAAGGGGGCCCCAAAGGGATGGGGGGGAGACTTGATGATATATGAAATTATCAATACAATCTGAATAACATGTACAGGGAAGAGGAGGGAGTGAGATGGGACCCAAAAGGAAACACACCAAGTGCTGTGGGCATGCATGTTTCTATCACTCTGAACCTCATGATGTATAATTACAATACATCAATAAAATACTTTAAAAGGTAATTAAAGATCTCTTTGAAGTTCATTTTTCCTCAGAATAGATGTTTCTAAAGATATAAAGCCACAGTGCTTAAAGGTTATTTGAAATAATTCAATTTTCCTTTTTCATACCATCAATTTAATATATTGAGATTATTGTTCCCAACTTTATACCCTCTGCCCTACTCCAACAATCGTCCAATTTAGGTAGTCATTGTCATAAGTTTTTGACTTACCCTTCTTGTGTTTCTTTTTGCAAAACTGAGCATATATTTCTATTTTTATTTCTTCTTCTTTCTTACCAGAAAAGGAAGCATTCTCTATATACCTTTTTTTCTACTTTACTATGGAAATTGAAATTGAAATCACTCCCATATCAATTTACAGAAAATTTCCTACCTATTTTATAGCTTCATAGGAATTCATTAGGTAGATGTAGTGTTGTCCCATTTTTCAATAGATTTTATTATTGTAAATCAAGCTGCAATGAATAACCTTGAGCACATGTATCACATTTGCAGATATGTATATTCATGGTAAACCCTAGGACTGAAATTGCTCAAAGAGAAGTGCATAAATATTTCTTTTAGTCCTCTCCCTAGGAGGCTAATGACATTTTAAGAAGATCTAAACTTAATACCTAAAGGCTTCTGTTCAATCTTGAGGACTATATATAAATAACATTTGAAAAATTCTAAAGAACTAGAATTTTGTTATTGTTTTGTAGTACTGGGGATTGGACTCAGGGGCATTCTACCTCTGAGCTACACCCAACCCCCCTTTTTTTTGATTCAAAACATGATGCTGCTAGGTCACTGAGAGTCTCTTAGGTTGCTGAGGCAGTCCTCCAACATGCCATCTTCCTGTCTCAGTTTCCCAAGTACTGGATTACAGGCAAGCACCACCACTCATGGCTGAGAACGAGAATTTGATTTTGTTTCGTTTTGGCCCTTTTTCCTTTATTACCCACCTGCATCTAATTTTCCTTGTAATCTCATGATGTAGTCTTAAGATATTTTATTGCTCAATTTTTTTTTTTTTGTGGTACTGGGGATTGAACCCAGGAGCATTCTACCTCCGAACCCCAGTCCTATTTTTTATTCTTTATTTTGAAACAGGGTGTCACTAAGTTGTGGAGTGCCTCACTAGGTAGCTGAGGCTGGCTGCGAACCTGGATCCTCTGGTCTCAGCCTCCCAGATGCTGGGATTACAAGCGTGCTCCACCATGCCGGCTCTTATTGCTCATTTTCTGAAACTGTATAGTTATTGAAGCATATTCTACTCTACCTCGCAGTTGCCTTGGTAGCCTGCCCATGCATGTTAAGATGTTGTCCACTTATATTTTCAGTGTGTACTTTTCTACAAAACCAGCTCCATCAATCATCATAGTATTCACCAGAGACAGGGAATTTTCTGTTATTGTGGTTTTGGAAATGTTTTTCTTCTTCCTTCGAAGAGAACAGCAACTTAGCAAGATAATTGATCTGTGGTAAGAAAACATATCCCATAAGTGTTCTATCAGTATTTTCCCAGGCCCTTTCCTACCACCTTTAATGTTAGATCTCCTCTCATTCTAGCTGCATGTACTTCAGGTTCTTTGATTTTGTAATCTGAGAAATTAAGTAATATATGGGTGAATCTGTCTTCCCTTGACATTAATGAAGGAAGACATGTTAAATCTCTCCCAAAGTCTAGGATGCATACCCCTAATCAATTTGGGAAAATTGTTTTATGTTAGTTTCTTAGGTTCATAATTGTGGTACATGTTTAATTTTTCGCCTCTCCTGTGGTGCCACAGTTGTGCCCAGGCTGGGTTTGTATCTGTGACACTCCTTGGGTTTTGGTTTGGGGTTATTCTGTTGTTGATATCTATCTAACTATGGCACCAATTTGACTGATTAGTACCCATTCCATACAGTTCCCTGCAGCTGTAAGATATTCTTGACATTTTCTTGCCCTGATAACCCTACACTAATCTTTGAGCAATGCCAGTCCCTAGTGAAATTTGCATTTATCATTGGCTAATTGAGAAATATTAGGCCAATAAAATTAGTTTGTTATAAAGATAAGTATATTCAATTTATAAAACTATTCTTTATTTTGGACCTGTGTCATTTCTAAATTTTTAGTTATAAAATATTCTTTCTAGTCAGGCATAGTACTTCACACCTATAATCCCAGTACTGGGGAGATTGAGACAGGGGAATTGCATTTTCGATGCCAGCCTCAGCAACTTAGAGACCCTCAGCAAATTAGCAAGATCCTGTTTCAAAATAAAAAATAAAATAGGTCTGGCGATGTAGCTTGGAGATAGAATGCCCCAGGTTCAATCCCCAGTGTCACAAAACAAACAAACAAACAAACAAAAACAAAATGAAAAAAATTCTTTCATATGTAGTTAGAGGCCATCCACAGGTGTTACACATGTCAGCATAAATTCACTAATAATTTTCCAACAGCTTCGAAGTTACACACAATTATCACTAGCACTTCAACAAGATTTTACTTTAGAAAACAATAAAATTAGCTTCTAAATTTCATATTAAAAAACAGGCCACACAATCATAGAACTCACAAAGCCATAGTGTATAAGTCCATTCTACCAAATTTTAAAACACAGTGGATGCAGAGATGCTCAGCCACTAAGTGTCCCATAGAATCAAGAGCTCATTTGAACAGGCAAGAGTGTGAAACACAGCAGATGAGACTATCTGTATTACAAAAGAATTGAAAAGGAAAGACCACTCTTTAAATGGCAACTGGTACCTGCAGAATAATTTGAGAAAGCAGTAATTTAAATCCAACATCTGCTAATCTTATATCTCACCAAAATGAGTCTGAGAAGATTAAACGAATAAGTACTTAATGAAGACAAATCATTGAATACTCAAATGAAAGTTATTCAGATATTTGCCTACCCAATATATTTTTCAAGACTGCAGACACAAAGCACAATAACTTCAAGATATTCTTTTATGTGGATCCTTCTGTGACTGCTGCTAATGCTACTCTCCTCCTGTCTGATTCTTACATACTTGCATGCCTTTCCTGGTCCATTCTGATCTTCTTAAAGAATTGGAGTAAGCCAGGTGTGGTGGTGCAGGGCTGTAATCCCAGTACATTGGAGAATGAGGCAGGAGGATCTGGGTTCAAGGACATCCTATTTTGAAACAAAAAATAAAAGGCTCAGAGGTAGAATGCCCCTGGGTTTGGTCCTCAGTAACACACACACACACACAATTGAATTAGAATAAAACATACCAAATATATATAAATACCCAAACATACCAAATATAAATATATATAATACAAAATAACATTTAAGAGAAGCTATATAATGTTTATATTTATGAGGAAAATATAAATATATGTGTATGAATACACATGTATATATGTGTATACATACATATAAGCTTTTATGTGCATAGGGAAAATAAAGGAAGATACTTAGGAAATCACAAATGTGCTTATCTCTAGACAGTAGAATTGCTCTAGACAGTGGTTCCCAATTTTTAAATTTTTGTTCAGGACTCCTTTATGTCCTAAAAATCACTGAAAACCTCAAGTAGTTTTCTTTATGTATTGTACCTTTATATATTTACTGTATCAGAAATAAAAACTGAGAATTTAAAGAAATTTATCCAAGAATTTCTTTAAAATTATCATGAATTTATTTAATCTTAACATAAATAATATATTTATGTAGAAAAACAACCCCATTTTCAAGACAAAAATTAGTGAGAAGAGTAATATGTTTTATATTCTCTTTAATGTCTGACTAAATAGAAATAGCAGGATTTTTCTCTGCTTCTGAATTCAATCTGTTGTACTCTATACTACTGAGAGCATTAGAGTAAAAATAGAAGATAAAATCTTAATGTTATATGAAAACCATTTTGACCCAGGCTCCCCAGATAACTTTGAAAACCATTGCTCTAGATGAAGAGGAAGATTGTGTTCACCATAGATAGTTGTGTCTGTTAGAGAGGAAAAATACTACTGCCTCATAGAATTATTGTGAGGACTTTGTATAATGTGCTTAGAAGAAAAATTAGTACATTTCAAGCAAATAATTAAGTATATAAGTTATGATAATCATTTATTATGATGGTTAAATTCAAAGCCAGGAGGAAAACTCCTATGTATGTATGTATGTAGGTAGGTATGTATGTATTTATTTTGGTACTGGGAATAGAACCCAGGGGCATTCTATCTCTAGGCTATACCCCCTTGCCTTTTGAAACGGGGTCTTACTAAGTTGCTGAGGGTGTCACTGAATTGCTGAGGCTGGACTTGAACCTGCAATCCTCCTATCTCAGCCTCTCAAGTACTGAGATTACAGGTGTGCGCCACCATGCCTGGCTACTCCTCTGCATTTTAATCCTTTTTTTTTTTCTGTAACCACAATAAGCTATAGAGGTCTTGCATATAGGGGTGCAAAAGCTTGATATGCCCTTTCAGAAAAGTATGGTCCCATTTGCCACAGTGAGACTCTGCAGTTACTGGGAGAAATGCTGAAGCCAGTCTTGGAAATTGGTCTGCCTAAGGCACTGGTATTTTTAAACAAAATGAAGGAGAATGACCGCTCAGACCTCTGAAGAGAAAGGAGGCAAAGAATGGCATGGAATGGAGCTGATGCACCTCTGATTAATTGACTCAGGGTCTCTGGCCTGTGATCAGCACAAGAGCTTACACTCAGGGCAGAGTTGGGATAGCACCAAAATCATGGGGCAACTGACCATCTGAAGATGTAAAGGCTGCTGTGCTGATCTTGAAAACTGGAGCTGGCCGGTCACAGCACAGATGTGTGTTGCCATGGGAAGGTGGGGATTCTTTCCCCAAATTTCATCTGTTTTCCACTTTCTCAACCCTCTTATGATTATGTAAAGCCAGCATGACTGATTTTGAACAATGGGCAATTTGAAAAGGGATAATGAATTTAATGTCTGAATTGTGAAATGGCAATTAAGAGGCCTGAAGTATATTTATTTGATGAGAGTCCAAAATAATCTAATGGAGGAGATTAAGCATAATATGTGAAGAGATAAAAATTAAAAATGTCAAAGTCAAGTAACTGTATGGGTGCTCAGACCAAAGGTATATTCCTAGAACTACACAGAATATAGATAGTGTTTGACACCTAGACATTTCACATAAAGCTGCAAAACATCAAAGATGAAGAGAAATTCTTTAATTCTATCAGAGGCAAAATACAGATCACACACTAAGCAACAATAATTATCTTGATAGCAGACATCAGTAACAATAGATAGTGGCAGATGAAGGAGGACTACTGAATAACAAGCCTACTAATCAAGACTTAGAAGAAAATGAAAGTGTTTTCATCTTTTTTTTTTTTCATTAAGACAAACAGCGGGAAAGAAGAGGAAATAAATAATTTTAAGTGGGCTGAATATTGAAAGAGTTTATACTCCCAGGTGCTACAGGCATAGAAAAGAAGGAGACCAGAAAGATAGCCAAATCTGCCACATCCCCAAGATTACAGTGGAGCAGTAAACCAGTCAGTTTAGGACTAGATACTAGATGAAGGAAATGGGAGTATGAATTGACAAAAACCTGGATCTGAAGAGGTAAGCAGAGAGGAAAAGAGGGAAAATAAAAAGAAGGGAGGAAAGGCCTTATCACACAAATTGAGCTTGCAAATCAAAATTAAAAAAAAAAATGAAGCAAGGCATGGTGGTATGAGCCTGTAATTCCCAGTATTTGGGAGGCTAAAACTGGAGTATCACAGTTTGAGGACAACTTTAGCAACTTATTGAAACTCTGTTTCAAAATAATTAAAAACAGGCCTAAAAGTGTAGCTCTGAGTAGAATGCTCCTGGGTTAACTCCCCAGTACCACCAAAAATAAATAAATGAATAAATAAATAAATAAATAAATCTAGAGATGTACCTTACGGTACATGCCCCTGGGTTCAATCCCCAATAACACACACACACACACACACACACACACACACACACACACACACACAAATTAAGAGACTCAATATTAAGAAAACAGCCTCTACAATGCCAGTGGTGCATGCTTATAATCTCAGTATTTGAGAGGCTGAGAAAGGAAGATTGAAGGTTCAAGGCCAGCCTCAGCAACTCAACAAGACCCTCAACAATTTAGCAAGACCCTGTTTCAAAATTTTAAAAAAGTACAAGAAGGACTTGGTATAGATTGGAGGTAGAATGCCCCTCTGGGTTCAAGGATGAGGAGAGAGAGTTGGAAGAGGAAGGAGTAGCTTATAAAATCAAGTGAAAAATAATTCATTACACATGATTATATTTCTAGAACAGATGGTTTTAAAAAATCAGTGTACTGAATGTATTCAAAATGGTAAATGTAGACAACTTTCCATTATAAAAACAAAAATAAATAATAATTAGGCAAGGATGAAACAGATAAAGATTTTAAAGAACAATGAAGATAAATTGGAAATGAAACATAGAATGATCAAAGTAAGAAGCAAAAACAATAATATAAACTCTAAATGGACACAGTTGAGAAGAAACTTGAATATTTAGAAGAAATAAATGTGTACCCAGAACACAACCCAGAGAGATGAAGAGATTAAAAATATGTTTGTGTAATTAAAAGACAAGAAAACAAGGATATCAGCTTTCACCATTTCTATTTAACACTGTTCTAGAGGATCTAGCCAGGGCAAATAGGCAAGAAAAAGAAAGTAAAGGCATTTGTACACTCAGCAATGAAAGAAACGATACTATATTCACAGATGGTAAGTTGTTTTTGTTTGTTTGTTTGCTTGTTTTGGTACTAGAGATTGAACCCAGGAACATTATATATCTGAGCTGCACCCCTAGCCCTTTTTTTTTTTTA
>PVLC010020421.1:0-29294 GCA_004027655.1 Graphiurus murinus | reverse complement strand
TAATCCCAGCATTCGGGAGGCTGAGACCGGAGGATCCGGGTTCGCGGCCAGCCTCAGCTACCTAGTGAGGCACTCCGCAACTTAGTGAGACTCAGTTTCAAAATAAAGAATAAAAAAACAGGTCTGGGGGTATAGCTCGAAGGTAGAATGCCCCTGAGTTCCATCCCCAGTTCCGCAAAAAAAAAAAAAAAAAAAAAAACACGAACAACAACAAATGCTGGCGAGGGTGTGGAGAAGTGGGAACCCTAATACATTGTTGGTGGGATTGCAAATTAGTGCAACCACTTTGGAAAACAGTATGGAGGATCCTCAGACGAATGGGAATGAACCTACCATATGATCCAGCAATGCCACTTCTGGGTATCTACCCAAAGGAATGGAAACCAAACTATCAGACCGATTCATGTGTATCTATGTTTATAGTTGAACAATTCAGAATAGCCAAACTATGGAAGCAGCCAAGATGTCTATCAACAGATGAATGATTTATAAAACTGTGGGACATGTACACAATGGAATTTTACTTAGAAAAACAAAATCATGTTATTTGCAGGGAAAAGGACGCAACTGGAAAACATTATGTTAAGTGAGATTAGCCAGTCACAAAGAGTAAGAAGCATATGTTCTCTCTAATATGTGGAGGCTAAGGAGAAGATGGAGCATAAGAGGGTCTCCAGATGAACAAGGAGAGACCCTTGATAAGCAAAGAAGTTGATTTAACAGAAGGGGATGGATGGGGGGGGACACCCTAATGCACACGATGTACTTACACCATTATATCAAGATCACTCACTAAGCTGAACTTGAGAGGGAGGTAGGGCAAAGGAATGGGGTGGGAATTTGGGGAAGGGGTCAAATGAGAAATGTGTGCACATATGTCTATATCAATTTGTACCTAACAAAGATGTATGCTTACAATGCATGAATTATTACAATAAAAAAAAGAAGTGGGATCTTTGAATTAAAATAAACTTTTATTCCAAACCTACAGTTTCCAGCTCCTGGCTTTTCTCATCTGTAAAACAAGAATTTTTTTGAGAACCATATTTTTTTTGTGTGGTACTGGGGATTGAACCCAGGGGCATCTACCTCTGAGCTACACCCCCAGACCTATTTTTTATTCATTATTTTGGAACAAGGTCTCACTAAGTTGCAGAGGATCTCACTAAGTAGCTGACACTGGCTGTGAAGCCGGATCCTTGGGTCTCAGCCTCCCAAGTGCTGGGATTACAAGCATGTGTCACCATGCTTGGCTGAAAACCATATTTTTATTTTATGAGAGATATATATCAAAGATACACAATAAATAATATATAAAAAGTACCAGGGAAAGTGTCTCACCCTTGGAGAAATGTAAAGATGCAACAAAGAAACCAAAACAATTCAGATGACAGGGAACCTCCCTCAAGGTCTCTGAGGACACTGTTCCCACTGCTGCATGTGATTTTACACTGTTGATTAGACTGCCCCCAATTTGTTAGTAACTTCTTAAATGGAATCACCAAGGACTGTTGTTCACCCAGATGTTCCCTGTGCACTGGTAGGGATATAAAACCAGTGTTGCTATTCCAGAAATTTCAGGGAAACCACCTCCCCGTCCAGGAAGATCAGATGAGCCTCTGACAAAACTAGAAAGAAATTTTCCTGCTTTCTCTATACCATTTTTTCCTTCCTTTGAACTAATAGACTAGCTGGGAAATCTCATATGAGATTTGATGCCATTTTAGACACAGCGAGGGAAGAGGTGACTGAGACTGAGCTCATTATAGCAGGAGCAAAGAAAGTCTAGGCAGAACTGTCAATTGTCTGCCTGGGGGGGTGGGGAGGGCGAGGGCAGGTAGGAAAGGGAAGGAAGGAAGGAAGAAAGGCAGGCAGGCAGACAGGCAGAGAGAGAGGGAGGAGAGGGACAGGGAGAGACGTGCAGGTGTTTGTGTGAAGGCTGAGGCTGGGGATTGAATTAGGTAACATACAAGTGAGAACAGAGTACACACAAACCTCCTCACCAGCTAACACTCCTCAAATTCTGGTTCAAGGGCCTCTCATGAAGAACTGTCAGAAAAGTAAGTATGTAATTCTTATAACGCATCTCTCCATATTCTCTAAATACAGACAGACAATGTACAGTTTTTTCAAATAATGTTATCTCCTTAATGGAAATGGACCTGAGGAACAAAGGGTAGGAAGGCAATGTACACGGTGCTGTAGTGACAACACTTAATCCTCCATTCTTGTCTCTGATGTCAATCCAAAACTACAAAAGAACAAAAAGTGGAATGATAGTTTACTCTTAATATAACCAGGGATTGTGACTGGTCCCCTGTTGCAGAAATAAAAATGAATCAACTATATATTATATAATTTTCGCCAAACCAGGAAATGAATATATGTATAAATTTATTTTTATGTGAACTTCTTTTTCTATTCATTTATTTTGTAATGATGACAGGCAATGGGAAAGTGTGTTTGTGTATGTCTTATACAGTCAGTTTTTGTTGTTGTTGTTTTAAATATACATTTAGGGAAGGGGAGTGGGAAGACTGAGGTTCATTATTGTAAACACTAACATTGCCTGTGTGCAAATATGTGAAAATTCCAATGTCAATCTCAGTACACTGTATGGGCAGGGAGGATGGTGAGCCAGGGTGGGGAGGCACCAAGGGCTGTGTGCATGTATGTCATTGTCAACATGATTTACGTTTTGATGTGAGATCAGAATGCACCAAAAAGTACATTAAAAATAAAAATAAATAGACACATATTGGTGCATTGTAATTATACTTCATAATGAGATTCAGAGTGATAAGAACATACATGTGTAAAACACTTGGTGTGTTTCTCTCTGGATCTCATTCCACTCCCTTCCCTTCCCTGTACATGTCATTGAGCTTGGTATTTGATTATTTCATATGTGTACATAGCACTATATAAACTCTTGCCTTCATCATGTGCTTCCCCCCTCTTCCCTCTCTAAATTCCCTCCATAACTCCACTGGGTCTCTGCTCCTTTGTCTGAATTCCCTTTGTTACTGGATTTCTCTCTAGCTTCCACAAAGGAAAAAACATACAATGAACGGTCACTTTTATAGTTTGGAATTCCGTTCACTACAATTGATACTCAGAAAGGGGATTGACAATCGTGTCTAGTGAATTGTCATTCTGAAGGAACATTAAATTAGAATTTTCTTGCAATGGTTACTTTATCCTAGCTATAACTATCCTAGGATTTGTTGCTACTTAATGCAAATGCTGAGGGCCTCGCTAAATTACTGAGGCCAGCATCAAACCTGAGATCCTCCTGTCTCAACCTCCCAAGTACTGGGATTATAGGTATGTGACACCATGCCCAGAATAAAATATATTTTTAAATTCATTAAACAGAGAGTCTAAAGCTGGGCATGGTGGTGCATGATTGTAATCCCAGTACTTGGGAGGCTGAGACCAGAGGATCCGGGTTTACGGCCAGCCTCAGTTACTTAGTGAGACTCTGTTTCAAAATAAAGAATAAAAAATAGGACTAGGGGTATAGCTCGGAGGTAGAATGCCCCTGAGTTTCATCCTTAGTACAAAAAAAGAAAAAAAAAAGAAAAAAGAAAAACAGAGAGCCTATAAAGGAAAAAAACAACATCTCAATCACTCTTAGAATTACCAAAGTGAGCCGGGCGTGGTGGCGCACGCTTGTAATCCCAACATTCGGGAGGCTGAGACAGGAGGATCCGGGTTCGTGGCCAGCCTCAGCTACCTAGTGAGGCACTCCGCAACTCAGTGAGACCCGGTTTCAAAATAAAGAATAAAAAATAGGGCTGGGGGTATAGCTCGGAGGTAGAACGCCCCTGAGTTCAATCCCCAGTACCGCAAAAAAAAAAAAAAGAATTACCAAAGTGACAGAAGATCTGATCACCAAGGTTACTAGTAGGTTATTAGTAGGCTAAGTCACCAAGGACTGTTAATTGAAAACACTACTGGGAAGAAGGGGGCAAGGTTTATTATTTATTTTATGAAATTGCTTCGAACTTTAATTGATCCACTCAAAAATCAATAACTCTCAGGCTCCCAGGGAAAAGTTCCCAATATAACGCAGGTCATTAGAGTAGCTATTGGTAGATAAAGGTCACAGCAAAGTAATGTTATATGCAAAGGATCTGCCACCAGGCCTAACTACATTATTAATGTGGTATTTATTTTAACAAGGTTTGTGAATTAAAACACAATGTCACTAGAATCTAACACATTATTATGCCAGGCACTTTAAATGCTAAATAAGCTTTCAATGCTACTATAAATTCACCACTCTTTCCTAACAATATAGAAGAATAAAAGTTCTGATAACGGAATAATTTTAAAATCTAGAAATGTCGTTAGGAGAGGGAGGGTTGGAATGATAATGCAAGGACTGTTACAAAGATTTGAAGCATTCTACAATGGAAGGAAGAAAGGGAGAGAGGGAGGGAGGGAGGGGAATTAAGTCTGCAGAAATGAGCCAGGTCTAACACCATGTTCAGTCTCTTAGAGTCCTCCCCTGGCAAACACATGGCAAGATGCCATCTCTCCAGTGAACTATTTCTCCCAGGAGCCAAAGAGGAGAGGCAGTTTTCTTTGTCCTAAAAGCATGGCTGTGAACCCTGAGCAATGTGTCCTGCTTGCTAACTCAGCTTTTGGTAAAGCTTAGACTACCAACTTTAATAAAAAGAAAAGAACCTGAGAAATCTGAATTAACATAGGAAAATATAAAGATACCAGTATAACTGAGAACAAATACCAGGGAACAAGCATAGGATAGTTACTGTCCCACATCCAGAGCTGCGTTTACATGATCTTGTGTTACTGAAAATGTACTAAAATGAAATGTTACCGGCTACTGGTAGAAGCTACTGGTAGTGACTTGTTCATAGTTGGATCTCTAGAACTCCAGTCTCCAATATTATGCTCTGTAAATAATGGGTACTTTTGTGTGTGTGCGTGTGTGTGTGTGTGTGTGTGTGTGTGTGTGTGTGTGGTTGTTGGTATTAGGAATTGAACCCAGGGGCTTTCTACCTACTAGCTACACTCTCAGCCTTAATTTATTTTTATTTGGAAACAAGGTCTCACTAAGTTGCTGCTCACTACATTGCTACAGCTGACTTGCAACCTGTCATCCTCCTGTCTCAGCCTCCAAAGTACTGAGATTACAAGTGTGCACCACCAAACCCAGCTGCTTATTCAATATTGATTTGAATGAATGAACATTGACTATTAACTTGAACAAGATGAAAGAAAAGAAACCTAAAAATATCTTTTATTCATGTGTGTGTGTGTGTGTGTGTGTGTGTGTGAGAGAGAGAGAGAGAGAGAGAGAGAGAGAGAGAGAGAGAGAAAGAGAGAGAGATGCTGGGGATTGAACCCAGGGGCACTCTACCTCTGAGCTACACTCCCAGCCCTAATTTATTTTTATTTTGAAACAGAGTCTCACTATTTGCTGATGCTGTCTTCCAACCAGCAATCCTCCTGTCTCAGCCTCCCAAGTCCTGGGATTACAAGAGTGTGCCACCACACCCAGCTTAAGTGTCTTTTATTCTTAACTGGGGAACACATACAATAGGTATAACTGGGACAGTTTGTTTGTTTGTTTTTGCTTTTATTTGCAATTACTTTATGCTGAATTTACTCCTGTGCTCTAAGTGTTTGTTTCTTCGGTTTCTTCTGGGATATCCTTTTCTATTGTGCCACTTCCTCTTCTGCTGCTTCTCTGTGAGGAGCATCTCAGTGTGGTGGGGAGCTGGAGCTCATGGTGCCTGGGTTAATCGACCATGAGTTCTACCAGGCCGGCGCCTCATCTTGGGGCTTTGTTCACCTGAATATGTTCAAAGACCAGAGATTCGACGTCTAAACCCTGAAGTTCAGCATTGCTTTCTGCATTTTTAAGCATGTGCGGCAAAAATTCAGCACTCTTTTTGGGCCACCAACCCTGTGTCCAGCCCCACTGTTTGGCCTGGACACACCTAACAACTCCACCATTGTAACACCAAATGGCACACACTGCTTCTTTAAAGTGACAACTTTCAGATACTTGATGGCTTTTCAGATATACATACCCTTGATGGCCTGGGCGGTTTCACGGGTGTTCTTAAAATGAACATGAAGATTTGAACCTCTTGATTTGCATGATTTTGTGGGATTTTCTGAGTCAAGAGAGCAGGGAACCATTTTCACAGATCACCTCAGGCCGCTTGCAGGAAGAGTCTGAGGGGACAGTTGTTTAAACAACTAAGATATTAGTGTTTTCGTTCTCATGTCGAAGTTTGTTGGGTTTTCCTATAAACCCTTGAGTTATGCCTAAAATGGTTCAGATTGAAAGTTTCCCATTTAATAATCAATCTTCCCTAATAATACAGACATATTATAGACCAATATATTATTATTAACTATGTGTATTCCTGTGAGAGTGAATTTATCACATTTTCAATTGCAAGGTGTTTATCAAAGATCAGCTGCCTGAAATATGAATTTCAATAAGAAGTAAGTCTTGACATGAAGAAAAGGAGAATTCCCTGAACCCATATCGAATGTGGTTGAAAAACATATAAATTTGAATACAAGGAGACTTGAAATTTCTGGAAAGTGCTGATGGACAGTGATAAATGTCCAAGAGAAAGGTAGGGTACTTTACCATTTGTTTACAGATTTTTCATACTGATTTGTATGAGTCCATTTGTTCCTGGATGTTACCTGAGCAGGTTACATGTATCTAAAAACCAAAGAGCCTGGCAAGGGAGTGCATGCTTGTAATCCCAGTACTTGGTAGACTAAGACAAGAGGATCCCAAGTTCAAGGACAGCCTCAGCCACTCCACAACTTAGTGAGACCCTGTTTCAAAATGAAAAATTAAAAGAGACGGGATGTAGCACAGTGCTAGAGTGCCCCTGGGTTTCATCTCCAATGCCAAAAAGAAAAATAAAAAGAACATAAGCAGCAGCATTGAGGAGATGGTTGATAAATTAGTGGAGAGAATGATTTGAGACAGGAACCAGCACAAATTCTTCAAAAGAGAGGTCAAAGATAGACTCTGATAACTGAGTGCTGCTAAGATCAGGTTGTCAAGGAAAGCACTATTGACAGGTCATTCCTTCTGGGTTCTGTCCTTGACCCAAAGTACCACAACAGGTAAGCAAGTTTATACTCAGATTCCAGAAATTGGTTTTTATACCACTTCAGAAGAGTTTAGGAAACTCTCTGCCTAAGCAATCTCATAACTGGCTTAGACATACTTTTCATTCACCAAGTACAGGAACACCAAAACAAAGAAACATCTTTGTGTTTTAAACTTTTCACCTCCTAATTTAGAGATAATTTGAAGTGCAAAGAGCGCTAAGAGTGAATTGCTGCTGTTAAGATTCATCATACATTGCATGTATTTTTCAGACACTCTGTACACCAATATGATGTAAAATAAAAAAGATTCATCACAACAGCATAAAATGATCAGAAAATCCTAATTAATAGATCCTTCTTGATTTTGAAAATAGAGGATTTCAGTATGGTGGGAGAAAAAAATGAATATAGAAAAAACTCCAAAATTGTCATAATCTCTTCCAGGATAAGAACAAACAGGCTTTACCTCAAGGCAGTGCTGTTGAGAACTGCATACCAGGCAGACCAATGATGCCTTGCTTGGTTTTTACTTGACATCTTTACAAATGTGTCTAATCAAAGAATTATAAGCATAATTTCTATATTAGCTATTTCCTATAGAAGCCTCCTACTATGACGTCAATGGTATGTCTATGTTAAGTGATTTATGAAGTAAAAGAAGAGATGGCTGGCTGGGCTGCCTTCAGTCGGGGTCCAATGCCAGCTTCTTATGACACTTCTCCCTTCAGGTCCAATCACTTGTGACTTGCCACAGGGCAGTGATGAGAAATCGCACAGCAATAACCACATTCATCCTGCTGGGATTGACAGATGACCCAAAACTCCAAGTTGTCATTTTCGTATTTTTGTTCCTTACCTACATGTTGAGTGTGGCTGGGAACCTCACCATTATCACCCTCACGCTTTTGGATGCCCATCTTAAAACTCCCATGTATTTTTTCCTCCGAAATTTCTCTTTCCTGGAAGTCTCATTCACCACTGTTTGTATTCCCAGATTCCTGTACACTATGACAACTGGAGATAATACTATCACTTACAATGCTTGTGCCACCCAGTTATTTTTTGTGGTCCTCTTTGGAGCGACAGAGTTTTTCCTCCTCGCTGCCATGTCCTATGACCGCTACGTGGCCATTTGCAAGCCGCTACATTACACAACCATCATGAGCAGCAGAGTCTGTACCACACTCGTTCTCTGCTGTTGGTTTGCGGGCCTCTTGATCATCCTCCCGCCTCTTGGAATGGGCCTCCAGCTGGAATTTTGCGACTCGAATGTGATTGACCATTTTGGCTGTGATGCCTCTCCCATTCTACAGATAACCTGCTCAGACACCGTGTTTATAGAGAAAATCGTCTTGAGTTTTGCCATACTGACACTCATTATTACTCTAGTATGTGTAGTTCTCTCCTACACATACATCATCAGCACCATTCTAAAATTCCCTTCTGCCCAGCAAAGGAAAAAGGCCTTCTCCACATGCTCTTCCCACATGATCGTGGTCTCCATCACCTATGGCAGCTGCATCTTCATCTACATCAAACCTTCAGCAAAGGAAGGAGTGGCCATTAACAAGGTGGTATCTGTGCTCACTACTTCAGTTGCCCCTTTGCTGAACCCTTTCATTTACACACTTCGAAACAAACAAGTCAAAGAAGCTTTCAAAGACACAATAAAGCGAATCGTATTTCTTGCAAAAAAGTAACAGCCTATTCATGTCTTTTGAGGCTCATTTAAATTAAACTTAAATCTGAATAACGATAAGCAGCATTCATGATTTGGCAAACATATTGTTTCTTCCTATTCTGTAGATTCATGAAGCTAGTTTTACCCCAGGAAGATTTTCCTTTTATAATCCAAAAGCCATAATCAAGCAATTTATTTCATCTTCCTTTAAGTTTCTTAGGGATGGTTTCTTCAATAATTGTATGCTCCAGAAATCAGATTCCCCAAATACCCCAATATCATGAACAGAAAATGCAAACGAATGGAAGCTGTATTTTTGGCCATATGGCCTTCTCATGATGCAGAATCACAATGTCCAAAGACAGTTTCCCACTTCTTAAAAATACTTCAATATCTAGCCCCAATGGTTTGAGAGTAAAGATTCCTTCCCAAAGCTGACAAAGTGATGTGAAGCAAAATGGTATACTCCAGCATAAAATATTCTTTTTTATCGTCCTTGATCCCCTGCTAACAATCAGAAATTTTTCAGAGCCTAGTTGAACGTCCACTTTCCTTCCCTCATCCTTTCTGACCAAAATAATGTTCTGTTTAACAAACCACTGTGAAAATTATTGCTTATTTCATATGCTTTGTCATCATACCCCTACTAGTTTTTGTTGCGTATGATCTGTGTGTATTAATAATGTGACTATGATTCTTTAAGGAAAAATGCCTTTGACAGAGGAAGTATTCAAAAATGTTTTGTTAATAGATACCAGGTCATCATCTGTGTATAGTTGTCAGATTTGACTACATGACCTGAACTCTTGCTATAAGAAGTCACATCTAGTTCAAGAATATAAAATTATGGATACTTTTAATAGTTGTAAAGTATTTCCTCATTGTACTTCATACCTTTTCCTGCAATAATTCTAATGAAAACACATTCCTTCTTAGTTAGATGTAATCTACTTTGGCATCACTTAGCCCTAACACTACAGTTGCTATTGCTACCTGAATGACAAAGGAGATGAGAGTGAGACCATAAGAGATTCCTAGGATACAAGATTGGAGGACAAGAAAGAAGGAAAATATCAAATAATAATATAGTTAAGACAAGCATGGACAATATTCCTCCTACTTCCATCCAAGACCTGTGGTGAGCACTGTGAGATCTGGCTGTGAGGCCTGGCCAGAGAAGGCAGAGAACAAAAGACTCCTCCAGTGGCAGGAAAATGCCCGACCATAGCCCAGCTCCAAGCCTCATAAATTTACCTGTCTTGACCTGCCATTGAACCACCAATCGGACAAATACATGCCTGCCTCAGTCCCCCTCCCTCCTAATGCCCCATAAAAAGCCCCCAGCCTGTGAGGACTCCTGACTCTCATGAACTCTCTCTCCCAGTCAGGTGTCTCCTCCCAGACTTTATCCCAAAATAAATTCTGTTCCTGCTGTCAAGCTGTGCACTCCTTATCCCCATATTTCCCAACACCTGTCATCATTTTTTCACTTGTTCACTCAACCATTGTTCATTAAGTAACTACTTGTGTCAGGCTTTATTTTATGCACTGAGAATATAGCACTGAATTAATAGGTTCCTGGTAACATGGAACTTATTTCACTCTCAGAAATGAAAAGTATGCTTATGATACAAGCAGGACCTCTCACGTGCATCCCTTCCATTGGTCTCTGGAAGACTTCTTCAAGTATGAGCCTTCCCGGAAAAAAATTTAAATGCAATCACATTGATAGGGTGTGTTAAAGAAGCGGAGAAACCAACGGAGCTAGAACGATTTGGGTAACAAAATAAATGACGTGATACTAGATTATAACCCAAGTATAAAACAAATATCCAAGAGGACATAATGATGCAAATAAATGATCAAATAAATAAATGGAGGATAAGAAACCAATATCCTGTGCAGAAGTAGTCCAAAAATTTATGTACTCAGCTGTGAAGGAGGGGAGCATAAGTCCCCACTCCTTAGACACATGGTATGCAGGACTTCTTCCAAAGAGTGCAGTATAGAGACAGTGTGGGGAGGAGGGAGACCACAGAGCGGACAAACGTGACCAACACACTCTAAGCCAGCTGAGCGAGGCCAGCAACAACAGTCATAAGTTATGTTGACCATCAGGACCCGGGATGTGATGTGCTAAAAATGGCCCTTTATCTCTGTGGTCTTCCCAAAAACATTGGAGAAATTCTAGTAGTGGGGCATCCTACAAAACACCTGACCAGTACTCCTCAAAAATGTCAATGTCATCAAAAATAAGGAAAGTCTGAGGATCTGGCATACCCGAGAAGAACTTAAAGATATGTAACAACTAATGAAATATGCTATCCTCGATGAGATCCTCAAATAGAAAGGGGTATTACAGTTAAAAGGTCTGAATAAGCTGTGGGTTTTATTTTATAATGATGATGTACCAATATTGGTTCACTAATTGAACCAAAGGCATCACACTAATGTAAGATGCTAATAACAATAGGGGAAACTGAGTGTAGGATATGTAGACAGTCTCTGTATATTTTCTCAATTGTTCTGTAATATAAAACTATTCTTTTAAAAAAAGTCTCCTAAAAAAATAAATACTATACTCAAGTTAAATAAAAATTGCTGTTTTCTCCATGGTGAGAAAGATCTGTGGCTACACACATGATACCTATGAAAGTAAACTTAAAGATCTCTTTTGCAGGCCACTGAATGGGAGGCTGGCACTCAACCCACGTCCCCTCCCTGCCGTTCTTTTCTTTAGCCTGCGTTTGATGCTCCCATTGCAACTTCTGCCAGTCTCTCTGGGACAACTTCTCCTAAACATCTATTTAACCTTTGTTCTTAAGCATGGTAACAAAGGGTCTTTATTAGTCCTCAGTACCAAGACCCCCAGGGAGCACATTGTTTGTTAGCACAATTGATCCCAGAGTGGCTGTTCTGAGTAGAGAAGACAAATTGCTATGGGAGATATTTAAAAAAAAAAAAAAAAACTTAATGTGTTTCTCCTCAGGCAATCACTTTTCCTGGCAACAGAGACCACCCTAGAAATTCTCTGGCTTTCAACATATTTTGTTCACAATTTAATAAATATTTGAGTGTATATTCAGCATTTTGCTATGTAGTGTACAAATGAAAAAAAAAGACTGTCTCAGGGTAGTAAAACAATGTATAAGATACACAACCATAAAAGGTTAACAAGAAAACTGCACAGGCAACCTGTGTTGAAGTGCCACCTGAGTAGCAAGCATCACGATTGTCATCAAAATAAAAGAGAGATTCCTATGGTTAAATGAAGTAATAAGAGTATTTATGTGATTTACTATATGCCAGGCATTATGCTAAGTCATATGTATGACAATAGTAGAATCAACTAAAAATTCTATGATGCATTGTTTTGTTTTGTACTTAGGATTGAACCCAAGAAACATATTATATCTGAGCTATACCCTCAGACTTTTTGTTTCCATGTTTGTTGTTGTTTTGTTTTGAAACAGGGTCTAATGAGGTTGCTGAGAGTCTTGCTATGTTGCTGAGGCTGTGTTCAAACCTGCAGCCTCCTGTCTGAGCCTTACAAGTGCTGGGATTACAACCACTGCCCACAGCTGCATATGATTATTATCATAGTTGTATATTATTAGTAACTAATAATACCATACTATTATCATCATTCTTGTACTACAAATAAAGGATTTGAGGCATAAAGTCTCAGTCACACAATTAATAGGTAGAAAAGTGGAGATTTAAACCCATGTGATCTGTGATTTGAACCCATGTGAACCCATGAGATCTGAACCCAAGAGAACCCAGAACCATACACATGACCAGAATGCAACACAGCTTCCTATTATGACAGGTCCTGCCAAGAAACAGAACTTAGAAGAGATTCAGAAAGATGAATGAGTTATCAGAGAGCATTTCTTGCAAAAGAACAGGATCAAAACAATGGATTACACTGTGATTCTAAACCCTTTGAGAAAATTTTCTTGGGCAAAATGTTATCTAAGGCAGATTAGAAAAAAATAACACTAGTCAATGATATTGTGCCAGTGTTGGAAAATTGCCCAGGTATTGATTTCCAAAATGTACAAAGCAGTCAGATCTGGGTACTGTGAAGGCACTCAAGGAGGGAGAGGCGGCAGCTCTGCCTGGTACTCTTCAGAGCCCCTCCTCCCCTCTGCCCTTTGTCCTAATGTTTACCCATAGTAAAGCCTTTAGCCTTAAAAATATGTAGAGATGCCAGGCTTTCAAGATCAGCCTCAGCAACTCAGGTACTTAGCAAGACTCTCAGCAACCTAGTGAGACTCTGTTTCAAAATAAAAAGTAAGCCGGGCATGGTGACTGCTGCTTGTAATCCCAGTACTTGGGAGGCTGAGACAGGAGGATCACAAGTTCATGGCCAGCCTCAGCAACTTAGTAAAGCACTCCGAAACTTAGTGAGACCCTGTTTCGAGATCAAGAATAAAAAATAAGGCTGGGAGTGTACCTCAGAGATAGAATGCACCTGGGTTCAACCCCCAGTACCACAAAAAGAAAAAATGTAGAAACAATTGAAAACCCTAAGATCACAGTGAGTCTGCCTTGCAGACTTCAGAGCCATCAAGATAGCAAGAGCTTTATGCCTTGCTCTTACAGATCACACACAGCTACACAGCTGTTATTTGTGCCTCTATTTTTCTCCTTCTCTTTGGGACCTGGAAAGGTAAACTCCATGTGCTGCTTCAAAGCACCCATAGTTGATGGGCAACCAATACAGCCCAATACAACAGAGGTAAGAACAGGGTAGATCATTGACCCCTGCACTTAGTAAGTGCACTGTCCAGAGACAGGAAGGCACCACCTGTTTAAGGAACAAGGCACTAGCCCGTTGTTTTAGTAACACTAATAAGAACACACCAATATGAAATCTATATTTAGGGGGCCAGGGTCAGGGAGGGGGGCAGAGTTCCACTTTGGGGCCCTCCAGGTCTGCCAGGCATGCTGCTTTTCTTCTCTTCCCTTTCTATCTCCTACTGACTTTGTAATAAATTTTTTAAAGCTGCACCCAAGCTATTAGATTTAATTTCCTGATTCGAATTATCTTCTTTGAATCGAGGCAAAGAGCTCTCAGCGCCATTACAACCATAACAATATTTACCATCTGATTAATAAGAGATGAGAGAAAAGTGAGGTCTAAGTCACTTGTAGATGTTAATCTGGATGACAGAAAATACTCTGTCCTGACACAAAGAGGTAAGTAACATTTCGCAAAATGGTCTACCTCCTTTCAAACACTTATTTCTTAAGTCCACCATTCATACCTTTTCTAGAATAATCTTCCCAAGAGGAATATGAGCTCTCAGCAGTTCCTCAACAATTCTTTAATGACTGCCTATTAAGAACAGATTAAAGTCAAAGCTCCTTAAAATAGAATTTCAGGACTTTAGTAATCTGGTCTAAAATTATTTTCCACTGTCCTCTTTTTCTTTTTTTTTTTTTTTTTTTTTTGTACTGGGGATAGAACCCAGGTGTATTCTACCTCTGAGATACACCCCCAGTCCTATTTTTTATTCTTTATTTTGAAACAGAGTCTCACTAAGGTGCGGAGAGTCTAAGTAGCTGAGGCCGGCCGCAAACCTGGATCCTCCAGTCTCAGCAGCCCACTATCCTCTTCAATACTCCCCATGGATTCAGTTAAGCCGCAGGGGATCACTCACTGGGTCTTTGCAATGCAGTCTACTCAGTCTGGAAGACCCTCCCTTCTTCACCTACCAAATATGCCATTCATTCTTCAAGGTTCAAACAACCCAAAAAGAAAAAAAAGTTTTTGTACCAGGGATGGAACTGAGGGAGGTTCTACCTCTTAGCTACACCCCCAGCCCAATTTTGTTTTATTTTGAAACAGGGTTTCCCTAAGTAACTGAGGTTGGCCTCGAACCTGCCATCCTCTTGTCTCAGTCTCTCAAGTCCTGGGATTACAGGCATGTGCCACTACACCTGGCTATAAAAAGAATCTTTATAAACTCCCCCACCCCTTGGCATGTGTGAGCATCTGCTCTACTTTCCCTCCTGTTACTAAGGAGGGATTACAATAAACAAATTGCCCTAACATGGAAGTGTTAACAAAAAGACACTGACAGGCACTAACTACCCCGAACTGGCCTGTTATGTATTTATCAGACTCTGTATACAATCAGGAAATAATTGAAAGTGTTTTCAATGATAACTGAGCCAAACTCATCTAGGGCTACCTCCCCACACTGGCCTCCTGAATAACCCTCAGGTAGTCAGATAACTTGGTGAGGAAAAAGTAAAATTAGCCAGTCTCAGAAAGTCAAGGAAGCTAGAGAGAAAACAGGAAACAAAAGGGACTTGAGATGAATGAGAAGAGAGACTGGTAGAATAGCGGAAGGGGAGCCGAGCGTGGTGGTGCACAACTGTAATTCTAGTACTTGGGAGGCTGAGACAGAAGGATCACAGGTTTGAGGACAGCTTCAATAAGTAGCAAGACTCTTAGCAACCTAGCAAGACCCTGTTTCACAACAAAAAATACAAAGGACTCGGGGTAGAGTTTGGAAATAGAATGCCCCTTGATTCAATTCCCAGTGCTACAAAAAAAAAAATTAAAATGTTAAAAATGAAGAGTGGAAGGGAGTTAGGGTGAAGGGGGTGAAGAAGATTTGATGAAGGAAACAGTCCAAATAATGGTAGGTCCACATATGACGGCATCACTACAAACCTACTAACGTGTACGGGGCAAGAGGAGGGATCCAGATGGAATTTCACCAAATACTATTTACCTGTATGTTTATATCACATTGAACCTCATTATGATTTATCATTTCAATGCACCAATAGAAGTATATGAAGAAAGATGCCTCCCCTCAAAAAAATATATATAGTATAAAGTTCACAGCTGATATTCTTCAATTACCAGAAATCTGAGAAGTCAGCTATTTTGGTCATTCCAAACCTATGTTTATTTCACTTTCGAGATAGCAAGAATGTTATGGAATAATTGTTTTACTTTAAAAGTAGTTAAAGTTTACTGTTTATTTGCAGGTGAAAATGTTTTCAAAAGTAAGTAGTTCTTGTCTTTGGGACAAGACCACAGTGCCCATGTTGCCTTGATTTTTATCTTGACCGTTAAGCATTGTTCATTGGAACGTCTTTACATGGTTTGTACCTGGAAACAATGACAACCCTGATTAGATGTTTGGAGCAATTTTTCTGCATTGGTAACGGACACCATTCCGAATCTGCCTGAAAACACCAAATGAGTCATAAGTCAGGCTTTCAGAGAAGAGTTGCTTATGTGATGCCTTCCTAACTGGAGCTTCCTGCCCAGGCCTTTGGAACTTGCAGTCTTACCTGTGGGTGTCATCTGAGCAAACATGAAGACTCCACTTCTACGCTTCCGCATTCTTTCCTGTTGGAGGTCGGTAGAAAGAGATGGCTCTGGTACTTGACCATGAGAGGTCAAGTAGCAGTTTTCTTTTTCTAATGAGGAAGGAAAATGAAAGAGAAAGGAAAATAAAAATAATTACCCAGGCTTCTAATCCTATTTGACACATGGTGCCTAAATATGTACATAAAGCTTTTAACAGTAACATAATCTTCACAATTGAACAGCAATTATAATACTTGATAACCCTTCAAATTATATTAACAAAATCATTGCTTACATTGCACTTAGTATTTTTCAGGTACTCTTCTAAGTATTTTATATACACTACATTATGTAATTCTCATAACCAACCTATGAAGAACAGGCAGGTTAAGAATCTTACCCAGTGTCACACAGCTCTTCAGTGGGAGGCTAATGCAGCAACCCAGACAGCTGGCTCTGGGGTCTGGGTTCTAACCACTACCCTGTACTACCTCCCCGCATTCTAGGACCATGTTGGAAAGAAGACCATCAAACCATTATAATTCTGCTAGATCCTCTCATTTGTATTTGTCCAGCAAAAAAAAATATACAATATGTCCATGCAAATCTAATTGTACCAATAGCATCTTATTATCAAGAGCAAATTCCACAATGGAATTTTACTCAACCATAAATAAAGAAGAACAAAATCATGTGATTCAAAGGGAAATGGATGGAACTGGAAAACATTATGCTGAGATTAGCCAGTCACAAAAAGTAAAAAATCATATGCTGTTCCTAATATGTCGAAGCCAGGGAGAAAGTGGGACTCTAGACAAAGAAGGAGAAACCTTAGGTGAGCAAAGAAGTTGACTTAACTGAAGATGATGTGAGAGGGGGGAAACACCCTAATGCACATGATGTACTTTCACAAACATATCAAAGTCCATCACTAGACTGAACTTGAGAAGGAGGGAAGGCAAGGGAATAGGGTGAGAATTGGGGAAGGGTTAAATGAGAAATGTGTGTGTGTATGCCTTTACCAGCTTGTACCGAACAAAGATGTATGATTACAATGTACCAATAACAAAAAGAGCAAATTCCACTGCTCAGCCTCCCCAGATGTGACAACAGGAGTGTCATCTCACATTGCTGCATGAACTGCTGTGAACTGCTCAAAATTCACTCTTCTGGACTGTCCCAGTATATGCTCATGGGTTGTTCTTTTATTTCACCCTTTCCTGCTTCATTTTTAAATATTTTAATTAACTTTGTTCCCATGTATACAACACAAATCTACATACATATAACTAAACATATAGAGACCATCCATCCACTGTGCAACAGACTCCCACGTCTACTCACAATGACAGTGCTCCTAGTGACCCCTTCATCACCTCTTACCTTTCTAACAGATTGTTCCCATGCCCTTACATGCATGTATCTTGTTACATCCTAAAGTCCCCTTTCTTAGCTCCACCAACCACCTCATCTGCACCCCATTTCTCTTTGGACTTTTATAGCAATATATCCATAAACACTCTTGTGTTCCTGGTCTCTCATCATCGCCCCCATTCACACCATTCCAGTCAGGCTTTTGCTCTCACCAGTCACCAAAACAGCTCTCCTTGTGGTCACTAGTGACCACCACGTTGTTCTGAACAGTGGTCAAAGTCCAATTTTCACCTTATTTGATCTTCCAGCAGTATTATACTCAGTTAATCACTCCTGCCTCTTATGGAGCACTTTCTTGCCTAGTCTTTCAGTATACAATATTCTCAGAGTGTTTGTTTATTTGTTTGTTTTATTTTGTTTATTCAATCAAGTATCAGTTAATGGGCACCAGAATTGTATTTTATTTTTGGTTATTACTGTTAAAATTGTGATGAACATCCGTGTACAATTATGTTGTAGACATATGTTTAGTTATTATCTTCAGAGCCAGGAAAAGTTTCATTCCTAGGATATAACTTAGGAAAACCTGCATAAATATTTATAATATTCTCATGAAATTAAAGAAAATCATTCAATACTTTAAAATATTCCAGTAAAGAAACACCAGGGCCAGATATTTTAAATCTGATCCTACCAAATTCTTAAGGAACAGAAATTCCAAAGAAATATATTTTCATAAGGCTAGTATAAACTTCGGCCTAACACCATGTAACATCAGTATAAAAAAAGAGAAAACTTGTAAAGACAGTTCAACTCAGGAACCAAGCATCTTAAGTGTCTAACATAGTATCTGACATCCATGACTTCTAAAAGTTACTATCATTACCTTCCTTGGAAAATTTTGTGAATTAATTGAATATATCAAAAGGATATTCTTTGCCCTGTTATCTCTCATAAAAACCTTCTCTTATTACATTGAACACCTTACTAGAAATGTATATAATAATATGCCTTAACATTAATAAGCAGCATAAACGCAAATATTAGCCTCTAAGGAATTATGTGAATTCACTTTCCATATCTCCTACAGCATTAATGGTAAATTTTCCAAGAAGTAATGTAGAGACTAAGGAAAGAGTGGGAAGGAACTGGGCACCCCTGGAAGACAAGAAACACATTAGAAGTAGCAAACTTCCTAATGAGTGGATGGAAACCAGAAAAATCAAGAAGAACATTCCCACATTTTCCCCAAACATAATATTGTGACGGCCGGGGATGTGACTCAGTGTTAAAGCACTTGCCTAGAATCTATGAGGCCCTGAGTTTGATTCCCAGTACCATAAAACAAATAAAAAAAGATAACTTGATTAGTTATATCAAGGTTATAGTGTGGTTCTAGCATTAAAAACAGACACATAGACCAATACAACAGAATAGACACCCTGGAAGTAAATCCACACATTTATAGCCGATTATTTTTCAACATTGCCAAGAACATACAATGGATAAAAAACAGTCTGTTCAACAAATCATGTTGGGCAAACTAAACATCTATATGAAATTAGACTTTTATCTTCCCATGCACAAAAATCATCTTAAATGGATTAAAGATTTGCATGTAAGAAACAAAATAGGAAACTACTAGAAGAAAAAATATGAGAGAAAACTTCATAATAGTGGTTTGGGTGATGATCAGCAATCTCAGTACTAGGAATATACCCAGATAAATGAAATCAGTATGTTGAAAAGATAGCTACACTCACATGTTTATTCCAGCATCATTCACAATAGCCAAGATATGGAATCAGCATAAATGCACAACAGTGGATGAATGGATAAAGAAAGTGTGCTACACATACAATGGAATATTATTCTGCCATTAAAAAAGATGAAATCCTGTCATTTGCAACACAATATATAAACCTGGAGAATGTTATGTTAAGTGAAATAAGCCTAATACACAAAGAAAAATAAAACATAATTATCAGTCATCTATGGAATCTAAAACAGTTGGTCTCATAGAAGCAGAGTGTAGAATGGTGTATACTCGGGACTGGTTGGGGGTTGGGATGCACTGGAGAGATGCTAGCCAAATGTTATAAGATTTCAGTTGGACAGGAGGAATAAGTTCAGGATACCTATTATGCATCATCATAATTATAACTAATGACACCATATTATAGTCTTAAAAAATGCAAAAACAGTGGATATTAAGTATTATCCCCACAAAAATCATAACTATGTGAGGTACTACATTTGTTAATTAGCTAGATTTAGCCATTTACAATGTATATATTTTTTAAACATCATGTTGCATGTTGTACACAATAAATGCATACAGTCTTACTTGTTGACATAAAAAATAAATAAAAATAAACCAACTCAACAAATTAAAGACATGAAACTTCAAGAGACTTAATTCGAAGCACCTAAAGCATCAGTGGGTTACTTGAGTGTAGATAGTTTCCTCCATATTTCCTGGTAATAACTTGTCTCTCACAATGTGAGCTTTATCTCCAGAAGAACCCAAGATACAGCCAAGAGTTGCCACCCTCACGGTGTATAGGGTCGAGCTGAGGAAAATCGTTTCTTGCAGCTGAAGTCCATGAATGATTGATGTTCGTTATGGCAAATTCAGAGATTTGAGAAAGAATGAGAAGATGCTCAAGCCTCCCGGGCAGGGGAGTCTCTGGGCGACACCAAGAGGAATGCCCTCTGTATTGCAACTGAGACAGATTCTAGAGCCTTTTGTTGTTGGGTGGCCTAGTGGGATGGTTAGTGGTTAAGAGCAAAAGGGATGTAAGTAAAATGTATCCAAGAGAACTACATTGACTCTGAAATGCAAATAAATACAGTAAGTGTTAGGTCTCTGAATCATCCCTGGACTGATTAGTAATACCCCCCAATTTTTTTCTCAAGTACCAGGGCCTTGAATTTTATGAGAAGCAATGGCCCAGCCCCCAATAGGAAAGTTCTATGACAAGCTTTTGCATATTCCCTGCAAATATACCCTTTAAATTTCCTCATATGAGGATGTTATCAGTATACTATCATACATGGAGAAGGTTGGATGTGCTTAAATATTTTGCCTACAGACTACGTGCACCAGCAGACCTGTAGAGATATCCCATTGGGAAATGAATGAAAGTATTTTTCTCATTCAAAGGTAAAGAAAAATGCTTCTGAGAGGCTGTTAGAACTATGCATTGACTAGAACATGTCAGCCAAATCAATAACAGCACACCATTTCCCATTGCAGTAATTTAGGAAAGTGGATCTTAATGAAGGACACTATGGTGTTAAGATCGTGGAAACATTGAAAAGCACCATTCACTTATATCAAGTTTCAGCAAAGACCTCCTGGGTTGTACAGGGAGAAACAATAGGAGAAGTGTCCAGGCCAGGCATGCCCAGGCCCAGGAGTCTTACTCCATGGCTCACAAGCAGGTTCTCTCTAGGAACCCTCAGTTCAAGGTCTCCCTGGACCCTCTCAGCCAATTGTTCACAAAGTTGTCAACAACTGAGCTTCATTAGCACCTTTTGAACTTGTATCCACAGGGCATCTTGAGCTTCTTCAGGAAATTGATCCCCATGTGCCTGCTCCAAAAGGAACATATAAAAGGTGTGTCACTCTAGATAACACAGAAACTGCAGAGGAGCCCATGGCCTGCCCTCTGAGACTTACATATAATCCCTTTTAGAACAGAAATATTAAGAAATTCTCAGTCTATCAAAGTCTTCTAATACTATAGCTGTTGGGTAGGATAGGTGTTGTTTTTTCTTTCTCTGTGTGAGTGTGTGTGTGTGTGTGTGTGTGTGTGTGTGTGTGTGTGTGTGTTGGGGATTGAACCCAGGGCCTTGTCTCTCTTTTTTATTACACACATGAAGGACTGTGTCTGTCGGGAACTGTGATTTGATTCTGGCTTGTATTCTTAGAATGGAAGATAATATACCTCTTTCCTAGTTGAGCCCCTTGGATACTTCTAGTAAGAGACAGGTAAAATGTGGAAGAGAAGCAAGCACAGCATGCGGATGAAAAGCCAACAGAAAACATGCCGAGTTTTAGACAACACAGAGAGTCACATGGCACATCTTACTTTAACTCACCTCTTAGGAACAACAAGATGAACAGCTCAATTCACACCTTCCAGTTGTCTAAAGTGTGAGCATTGTATGTTTGGGAAGTCACTGACGTCATAATTCTGTAAACATGGATCATAAAAGCAATCGATTGTGAAAATTTGGAACGAAATGCAATGCTTTCCAAAGCCCACAGGTTGGTCTAAAGAGGTAAGGGAGACCCAGGTCAGTGTTTAATATCACCTGTTACTTTTAAAAGCTCTATGGGAAAATAGAGAGACTAACAAGAATAATTGTGATATGATTTCCCCAACATTATGCATGTGAATTGGAGGGGCCCCATTAGACTGCCTTTGCTTCTTTCTCAGAAAAATCTACAGATGCACACTTGCTCAAAGTTTCATTCCTGGGAAGCGCCAGTTTGTTGACAAAGGGCTCTTATTGTTGACAATAGGGATCTCTCACATCCTGGTTTTTGAATGCCAAGGACAGAGGCCAGGCAAGTTTGGAGTAGATGACCTGTCCTTCTTAGATGCCACTGAGGATGCTTCAAAACTGAACAAAATCCACTCGGTGGTGCTGCATGTGCATCTCTCAAGATCTCTGTTCTCAGGCATATAATGCAAAATAAGGTGCTGGAAACACTGAAGGTGGGAGAGACACATATAAGAAAATGCTAATATGATTTAATTAATATGATTTATTGATGACTGTGCCTTGTTCATGCAGAATGAAAAGTTCACAATATAAAATGAAATGTTATTCAGCATTGCCAGTGTGGGGAAATTACTTGTTTCTGAAACATGCAAGTCAGATATGTGGGTAGGAATGAAGACTAGGATCTCCAGTAGATAGCACTGAAGCATCAAATAGTACAGAGAGGTGAACGAAAGAAACAGAAAGGAGAATCAGGTTTGGTCTTGGTATTTCTACCAAGACCACAGAAAAAAGTAACAGAGGGAAGTGCTTTAAATGTGACTTCATAAACACTTTGAGGGGGGGGAAAAGTTTCAAAAACATATTCCTCTGGGGAAAAAAGTGTTGAGTAATTATTTTATAATACATTTTGTTAGGTGTCCAGAAATAGGTCAGCTTGAGGAATTACAAAGGCTTACAGAATAAGGTCACTTACATGAAAGACATGGGGCTTCCGTGGAGCCAAGTTCAGTCCAAGGGGACATTGATTTGGGCCAACAGGACAGAGAGCAATGGCTGACCTGATTCCATTAGTTACAATAAGCTTTTCTTCTCCTAGGTTGAGAGCTCTTTCCCTTTTCCCTTCAGATCGAGGTCAACAATGAAAAACAGGACCATGTTTACTGAGTTTATTCTATTGGGCCTCACAAGTCAACCTGGATTCCAGGTGGTGATATTTATCTTTCTATTTCTCACCTACATGCTCAGTGTCCTAGGAAATCTAACTATCATCATCCTTACCTTACTAGATTCTCACCTCCAAACTCCCATGTATTTTTTTCTCCGGAATTTCTCCTTCTTAGAAATTTCCTTTACATCCATTTTTATTCCCAGATTTCTGAACAGCATGACAACAGGAAATAAAGTCATCAGCTTTGAGGGCTGCTTGACTCAGTATTTTTTTGCTATATTTCTTGGGGCAACAGAGTTTTACCTCCTGGCTTCCATGTCCTATGATCGCTACGTGGCCATCTGCAAACCCCTGCATTACCTGACCATTATGAGCAGCAGAGTCTGCATGCAACTCGTGCTCTGCTCCTGGCTGGGGGGATTTCTGGCAATCTTACCACCAATCATCCTGATGAGCCAGGTGGATTTCTGTACTTCCAATGTTCTGAATCACTATTACTGTGACTATGGGCCCCTCCTGGAGCTTGCCTGCTCAGACACCAGCTCCTTAGAACTGATGGTCATCCTCTTGGCTGTGGTGACTCTTGTGGTGACTCTGGTGCTGGTGACACTTTCTTACACATACATTATCAGGACCATTCTGAGGATCCCTTCTGCCCAGCAAAGGAAAAAGGCCTTTTCCACCTGCTCCTCACACATGATCGTCATCTCCCTCTCTTATGGCAGCTGCATGTTTATGTACATTAATCCCTCTGCAAGAGAAGGAGGAGCCTTCAACAAAGGAATAGCTGTGCTTATCACCTCAGTCACCCCCTTGTTGAATCCCTTCATTTACACCCTAAGAAACCAACAGGTGAAGCAAGCCTTCAAGGACACTGTCCAAAAGATTGTGAAAAAGTCAACTCAAAATGAGACAAAGACCTAGGAATAAAACCAGGAACTTTGCAACTACAAAGAGAGAACACAGGATAAACACTGCAACATAGAGGCATAGGCAACGGTTTCCTCAATAGGTCTCCTAAAGCACAGGAAGTAATACTAAATCAATAAATGGGATGGCATCAAACTAAAAAGTGTCTGCACAGTAAAGGAAACAACAGCACAGAGAACCTACAGAATGTAAGAAAGTCTTTGCCAGCCATTCTTCCAACTAGGAATTAATATCTAGGATATATATTTTTTAAAACAACCTATTCAGTAAATGTGCAAATGAACTAAATAGACACTTCTCAAAAGAAGTTTAAGGGTCAAAAAATATATGGAAAACATGTTTTCAAATGTTTAAATCATTAAAAATATAAATAATAAATTCTGGGGAGGATTGGGTTGGGGACTCTTATACACTGTGGATGGAAATGTAAATTAATACAGCCACTATGGAAATCAGTATGGAGGTTCCTCAAAAAATTAGAAATGGAGCCACTATACAATCCAGCTATACCACTAAGTATTTATCGAAAAGAACTAAAGTCAGCACTCTACAGTGATACATACATCCCCATGTTTATAGCAGTGTAATTCACAATAGCCAAGTAATGGAACTGATGTAGGTGTTCATCAACAGATGATGGATAAAGAAAATGTAGTGTATATATACATAATGGAATTTTATTTCGCTATAAAGAATAATGAAATTATGTTATTTGCAGGAAAATATATGAGACTGAAGAAGCCAGACTCAGAAATTCAAGGGTTGTATGTTTTCCCTCATATGTGAAAGATAGAGAGAAAAAAGGAAAAAAGGGACCTCATAAAAATAGAAAGAAGACCAGTAAGGTAGAGCAACAGAGTCAGTGAGGGAGAAAAGAGGACAGGAGAGGTACTAGAGAATTAAATTGTTTAAAGCATGCTATGTATGCGTATAAATATGTGATAATGAAACCCACTATGCACCAATACAAAAAAAGATTATGAAGTTTTTTTAAACAGAACACATTTCAGTGAAAAAAATTTTCACTTAACAAATATGTACTGAGTGTCTACTAAAT
Organism: Graphiurus murinus; assembly: GCA_004027655.1. NCBI lineage: Eukaryota > Metazoa > Chordata > Mammalia > Rodentia > Gliridae > Graphiurus > Graphiurus murinus. The sequence continues at coordinate 4,375 of PVLC010020421.1, read as the reverse complement.
TTTGAATGCTGAACTGGCCCTTGAAGATAAAAATACGAAAAGCATATGTACAAATTTCAAGGAATCTACAGTCTAGAATAGAAGTAAGGTATATAAACTATAAACTTATGGATAAATTCACTAAAATAAAATAACAAAATAAGTGCTAGTAGAGGGAGTAAATGAGAACCTATCAAAAGAACAATTGGAAAGAATTAATTCTGCTTTCCAGAAGTGACTTGAAATTTAAGAAGCAAAATATTGCTTATTTAGAAAAGAAGGAGGATCAGAATTTAGAGTGACAAAGGAGGACAGATCATAAAATGTGTAATTGCAAACTATGGGGTGAGTTGGTCATTCATGAATCAAGAGAAGTCTTCAGAAAGGCAGAGTGGCCCTCAGCACTGCTGAGGTGTTGGTGGCCCTGGAGACTGTGATCCCATCAAGCTGCCAGGGTTTGGTTCTCCTGCCTGTATCATTTAGGTTTTAGCTGTAGCCATTGCAATTTCCATCCTTCTGTAATAGAAAATTAAAAGGAAAGAGCATATATTTAGTCTGCTTTCCTCCAAATTAGAGGATAAGTCTCAAAATTTATCCGCTTACATGTCCACTTGCTAGAGATGATGTTAAGAAGAAGTTTCTGGTGGAAGGTTAGAGGCCGTCTCTTAGAGAGAGTCCATGAATCCTTTTTCTTTCTTCTTTTTTTCTTTCTTTCTTTCTTCCTATCTATCATTCTTTTCTCTTTTTTAGCCAACATCTTTTTTAAGATAATAGCATGAGATCTACTTTCTCTCTCTTTGGTAGCTTCTAGTGATTTCTTTATTAATGGGGATTAATTTTACATACTAATTGAACTAATGGAGTTCAATGTCATATGTCAATACCGTATTCACCGAACAAATCCAGGCTCCTTTAACCTATTCTGATTTTATTTTCATCTTTTTATTTATATTAATTAGATATTAGAAAAGAAATTCTATAATCTGGCTCCATTCCTTTAATTCACCCTCAAATTATTGCAAATAGATACCTATTTTGTAAAGTTAAAAAGAATATCTAGTTTATATCTAGAATGTTCCAAATTCTGAAGTCCTAAAAACCAACTGAGAATAGACTACCCTACCAAAAGAAAAATAAATAGAAATAGCATGCCTGTAATTCCAGTGCTTGGGAGGCTGAGACAGGAGAATCTCAGGTTCGAGGACAATGCATGGTAACTTAGTAAGATCATGTTTCAAAATAAAAAATAAAAAGAGTTGGGGGTGAAGCTTGGTAATATAATTCCCCTGGGTTCAATTTCTAGTGCCACAGACAAAAAAAAAGATACACATGGATTCAAGGTGATAGATTTGACTAGTTGATGGTAAGGCCTGGATGTTAATGGAAGTTAGGACATATGTTCTTAATCTGAGCACTTCTGTATAGTTTAATGAGGTCCTAATATACCATAGGATGTTGTTTACTGTTTAGAGTATAAGTGGAATATAATCTAGTATTTCATACACTGTATAGGTGATAACATATTGAGTAGATTGGTGTTTCTCAAGCTTTTAAGGAACGAACTAAATAGTACTGATCATGAGACCAAATTGCCAGATCCACAGAAAGTATTGGGGCACGTATAGTGTTTTTTAATAAAGAATCTTTTATGTAAAGCTTCTGCTACTTTGAATATCTAGTTTTCTTTGGTTGCCAGCTAGAAATTAGTGATGACTTTGATTTTCGATTTATTCCAAATTCACTGAGCTACCTTCCAACTGGTGAAGAAATTCTCCAATAGCCACACCTGAATTATTAAGTCACATTCAAATTTCTACCAAAATCCATGGTGAAGTGGAAGCAATGCCACACCGTGGTTTAAAACACAGGCATTAGTTCAAAACCCAGATGCTCAGCTTTCTACCTGAATCGCCTTGGGACAGTAACTTGAGTTCTGTAAGATTCATCTCTCTCAACACTAAAATGTGGATATTAATAGTGTCCATATTATAGAGTAGTTTTGAGCACTAAATAACAGATGTAGGATATTAAAGGAGAAGTATTTATCATTTAATAATGATGTCCACATGATAATTGTAAACAATACCCTTTTCAAGGAACCATAGCTCAACTGGAAAGAATAGACATAAACGGCTTGGTTTAATATAACTGGGGCAGTAAATGTTGACCATTCTACGTGAAATCCTGCTGCAGCAAGATGAGCAAAGTTCCACTGTTCCTGTGCCCTGATGCATGCTTGAAGAGCCAAATCAGTAAAGGACTTACCTATGTTTCATATACAGAAACAGGTGCTAGAATTGGGATAACATCAACCTCATGTGCCCTGGATATCTGTGGGAGAGGGAGCACATACAACTATGCTGGGACTCTGAGTAGAGGACATTTCACACAAATGAACTTTTAAGATCACAAGGCAGAACTTCATTCAGTCTTCATAACTTAAGCATTTAAAAATGAATTTGAGAAGGAATCTGTCACCTTCTTGGTGGTCTTGTGCCAAAAAAAATAAACAAATAAAAGAGAAGTCATGCTCTTCTGAAACTGTTTCTCTAGGCTGCTTTATGTTAATACAATCCTGGAATATAATCTAGGTCATAGATAAGCAAAAGGAATTACTTCCACTCATTCTGAGGCTAAGCTACTGGAAAGTACAATATCTAAGTAATGTAGTGGTGAGTTTTATTATTCCTCCTGGCACCACTGTAGACAAGAATGAAAAGAAGCAGCTTCAAGTACAGCATATTCTCAGGATGATATCATAGCACTGCTAAAGTGAGATTATGAAGACCGGGGAGGGCTGGTTTGTCACACTTTGATATTCATTCTTTCACAGTTTCTCCCTAGTGCCCCCAGAGCTTGGGAATTAGGAATTTGAAATCTAAAGAGGTAGTTTTCTCCCCAAACCACTTTTTGCAAAAAGTTTAAAATAAAATGCAAAAAAAAAAGAATTTTTAAAAAGACAAGTACACACCTGTAATACCAGTGCTTGGGAAGCTGAGGCAGGTTCGAGGACAGCATCAGGAATGTAGCAAGACTCTCAGCAACCTAGCGAGACCCTGTTTCAAAAACAGAAAGTAAAAGGGGATAGGGATGTAGCTCAGATGTAGAATGCCCCTAAGTTCAATCCCCAGTACCAAATGAGTGCAGCCACTATGGAGATCACTGTGGAGATTCCTCAGAAAACTGGGAATGGATCCACCATATGATCCAGCTATACCACTCCTGGATCTCTTTCCAAAGGACTAAAATCAGAATATGATAATAATACAGGCATATCCATGTATATGTATATAGCATGTATATGTATATAGCAGCACAATTCACAGTAGCCAAATTATGAAACCAATCTAGATGTCTATCAACAGATGAATGGATTACAAAATTATGGGATATATATACAATGGAATTCTACTCCGCAAATAGGAACAAAATTATGTTCTTTTCAGGAAAATAGATGGTCCTGGAAAACATTATGTTAAGTGAGATTAGCCAGGCACAGAAAGTGAAAGGTCATATGTTTTCTCTCATATGCAGAAGCAATCAGGATATGAGAGGGACTTTATATAACAGAGGAGAAACTCCAGTTGAGTGAGGGAGGGGGTCTAGTGTGGTGAGTAGAGAACTAACAAAGGCGGCACTACCCTTGGCATTATGTCCATATGTGAGAATATCAATGCTGATCTCAAGATCCTGTATGGGGAAGAGGGGAGTGAAGGTGGGGGGCAGGGGAGCTCACCAAGTGCTGTGTGCATGTATGCCACTATCACTCTAAACTACATTATGATGTGAGACTACAAGAAGAAGCCAAATACAGTGTAACCAGAGATGGTTAAGGACAATTCTGTGGTAACTTATACTCTCTAAAGCTCATCCTCACTCATTTCTTTAAATTCACCCAGAAGGTCACAAACAAGGCCTTAAGCATCCACTCACACCTATCACTAGAGGGTACAGATGAAGCCATACTGGAGTCATGCACTCAAACTAAAACCATTACCTATCTGCAGAAACGATCCACTTGGGAGGGGGACAACATTCCACAGCAGACAATGCATGACATAAAGAATTATTGGAACAGAAACATCAAACTGCTTAAAAAAGAGTAACTTCATTAAAAAAAAATATGAAGATACTGGTAATATAAAGAACAAGACATTATAAAATAATGAACCAAAAATACTTCTGAAAAACATAATAAATGTATTAGGGTTCCCACTTCTCCACACCCTCGCCAGCAGGTGTTGTTGTTCATGTTTTTTATGATTGCCATTCTGACTGGAGTTAGGTGAAATCTCAGGGTAGTTTTGATTTGCATCTCCCTGATTGCCAATGATGTGGAACATTTCCTCATACATTTATTGGCCATTTGTATTTCTTCTTTTGTGAAGTGTCTATT
>PVLC010020420.1:13221-29423 GCA_004027655.1 Graphiurus murinus | reverse complement strand
AAAAAGGAGAAACCCTAGATAAGCGAAGAAGTTGACTTAACCGAAGGGGATGGACGGGGTTGGGGGGGGACACCTTAATGCACATGATGTACTTTCACAAATATATCAAAGTCACTCACTAAACTGATCATGAGAAGGAGGGAGGGCGAGGGAGTGGGGTGGGAATTGAGGAAGGGGTTAAATGAGAAATGTGTGCATGTATGCCTTTACCAGCTTGTACCTAACAAAGATGTATGATTACAATGCACCAATTAATAATAAAAAAAGAAACCAATCATGTAAGCTCACACCTTAGGAAAGTAGAAAAAGAAGAGCAAATCAAATCCAAAGTAAACAGATGATCAAGACAAGCTAAAAATTATAGCAGAAATCAATGAAATTAAAAACAGGAGATCCGCTAAAAATCAATGGAAGTAAAAGCTTCTTTGAAAAGATCAATAAAATCAACAAGCCTCTATCCAGATAACTGAGAAAAAGAGGAGACAGAAACAGAAAAAGAGGAGAGAGAGAGAGAGAGAGAGAGAGAGAGAGAGAAAATACAAATTACCAATATCAGAAATGAAAGAGGGGGCATCACTACAGATCCCGTGGACATTAAAAGGATAATAAAGGAATGTTATAAACAACGCCCTGCCCACAGATTTGATCACTTAGATGAGATGGGCCAATTCATTGCAAGAAACAATCTGCTAAACTCACATAAGAAGAAGTAGACAATCTGAATAGGCTTGTATTTACTGAAGAATTTGAATAAATGATTGGTAACCTTCCCAAAACAGAAAGCACCAGGCTCAGACATTGGTGAATTCTACCAAATATTTAAGGAAGAAATCATACCAGTCGTGTACAATCTCTTTCAGAAGATGGAGGGAATCCGTCTTAACTCATTCTAGGAGTCTGGCACTACCCTAATGGGAAAATCAGACAAAGATATTACAAGAAAAGAAAGCTACAGGTCACTCTGTCTCATGAGCATAGATGTAAAATCCTCAGCAAAATATTTGTAAGTCAAATCCAACAATATATAGAAAGAATTATGCACCACGATCAAGTGGGATTTGTCCCAGGTAAGTCAGGCTGGTTTAACGTTAAAAAATCAGTTACAGCTGGGCATGGTGGCACGTGCCTGTAATCCCAGTACTTGGGAGGTGAGACAGGAGGATCGAAGGTTTGTGGATACACATAAAATGTACAAGACTGAGCCCCGCTGCAAACCATGGACTCAGGGGCGATGATGACCCGTCCCTGTGGATTCATCAGCTTTAACAAATTCACACTGTGGTATCACGTGTCAGTAGTAGGAGAGGCGGTGCGTGTAGGGACAGGGGAACATGGGAACCTTCTGTGCTTTCTGCTCAATTATGCTGCAGACCTAAAGCTTCTTTAAAACAAAATTTAGTAATTAAAAAAGAAGAAGAAGAAGAGGAGGAGGACACCGTTTTGGAGCGGCTTGGCGATTTATTCAGGATCACACGGCTCAACCTGGGTGCAGAACCAGGACCAGAATCCTTTTCTCCTGTCTCAGTGGGAGATTTCTCTGAAGTGCTGGGAGAAGGCTATTTAATAGTCCATGGCCTGTGGGCTCAGGGAAGCGTATGGTACATTTAAAAAAGAATATCCCAGTGCTGGGGTATGGGGGGAGTGTGATCGTCATTCTTAAGGTTTTGGCTTTCTGGAAACTTCCTTATGTGGATCAGCTCGTACCTGATTGGGAAGGATAAGTGTGTAGGTGTGTTGGCATGTATTTGTGTATATGTATATGCACGTGTATGTGTGCGTGTGTGCATGTGTGTGTGTGTTTTTGGGGGAAATTTTTGTATATATGAGTTGCTGTGTTGGTTACAGAGGACTGGGAACGCTACCACTCCACCATATAACATTCAGAGGACTCTTTGCTCTTCTAGAAGAAGGCAGAAAAGACATGAAGATGCAAACAGGGAGGAAAACCACATGATAACAGGCCACATGTCTCATCGACTTGTAATTAATTCTGTCGTAACAGAATTAGCCAATCAAGCCTGGCACAGTGGTGCATGCCTGTAATCCTAGTACTCCGGAAGCTGAGACAGGAGGATCGCAGATTCAAGGCCAACCTCAGCAGCTTAGTGAGGCCCTCTGCAACTTAGCAAGACCCTGTTTTTTTTAAAAAAAAAAAAAAAGCTGGGAGGGTAGCTTGGAGGTTGAACAATTCTGGGTTCAATCCCCAGTATCCACCCCCCCCCCCCAAAAAAAAGAAGCAAATCAGATGGGAATAAACACCCCCAGGTTTTGGACAGTTCGCACGACCCTCTGAAGCTCTGTTGCAGACATAGCAAGCTGGCCAGGTCAGCTGCAGCTGCTGGGATCTGACAGGCCCGGTCTCAAGTCAGAGATCTGATGCGGCCGTCCTCTCTCTGAACGCAGGCCCTCTGCGCGTGCAGTCCCGTCAGGTCTGAGGAGCTGCTCCTGGTCAGCAGCATTCATTCCTGCCTGGTCAGGGGCCGGACTGGTGGGAGCCCGGGAGCGCCCATGCTCAATTCCACGACCCCTCTCCTGCGCATAGCAAGGAGGCCATTCTCAGGTTCAAAGCCGGGTGGAAAATGGCAAGTTCAAGATAAAATGGCATTCTGCGGGGCTTGGAAACAAAAATGAGTATCACTGCCTTGAAATCAGGTCTTCTAAAATAATCTGTAAGTAAATTTTATTTAAAAAATGCTTTTTGTACTTGGGCTTATTACTGAAACACTATTTGTTTTGGACCATTCTTAATCTTGCAGGCAGAGTTTATTTATGGATTCGGAAAATGGCAGCTCTTTACACATGTTACATGAGGTGCTGTAAATACAGTTTTGGATTTTTTTCTTTTTTTAAAGACAAACGTGATTTGGGTGTGGGCATGCGCGTGGCACGGGAGGGCTTGCTTTGGAAGAAGCCGTGTGGCCACCTCTGCGCGTGCTCAGAGAAGCGCATGCGCGTTTCCCCCAGTCCTGTCCTGCCCTGCGACTCCTCGGTTCCCTCCAAGGCCATCTGTGCCGGGAGCACCGTCAGGAGCCTCAGCCCTGGTCCTCTGCCTGGCCTCCTTGAGTCTGCGCAAGAGTGGTCCCCGCTGACAGGCTGGGGGTTGCCATGGCAGCAGCCGCAGGCGCCTCCTGGGTAACCAGGCAGCATCCCCAGAGTGCTAGTGCTAGGCTTCGCCCCCTCAGACTGTGCAGACAGTGGGGGAGGAAGGACCACTCTGCCAACACAGGTGGATAGTTGGGTCATTTCACAATCCCATGCATGGGTGAGTTAATACTGTCGTGGCTGTGTGGCTCTCCTCTGACACGAGGAACCCCTGGGCTGGGCAAAGATAGTCAGGGCCTCTTTTTGGCAAGCTGGCTACCTGGTCACATGTTGCAAAGGCTGCAAGTCCAGCTGGCCTTTCAGGACCAGACCTCACTTTCTGCTGCTCTGGTCTGACCAGGGGCTGAGGTCGGAGGTGTCCAGGTGTCACTGACAGAATCAGGAGCAAAAGATTCTAAATGTTTGCCTCGGGCAGTCAGACTGGAGACGTACTACCTGCTCACTTAAACCCAGCGGAAAACAATTCAGTGGTAAGGGATTGGACTAACCCCAACATGAGGCTGCTGGGTTGTGGTTACAGCTCGAGAATGAAATTAAACTTCGAGGGGAGGGTGCGGGGAGTCATGACCTTCCGGCGGTGAGATGAGGGGGAAGTTAAGCCAGAGCAGCCGGGTAACACTGATGACAGTCTGCTGTCACAGGAAAGCGGTGTGGGCACCCGGGGACAGCCCAAGTGGTACTTCTGAGTGTTGTAACCCAGGCAACCGCCTCCTTACAGATAAAGAAAAGACTCCTTGCAGACGAAGAAGAGACATTACCGCCCTCATTTGGTGGCCTCCTCAGAGGACAGGGAGGGCACGTGAAATTCCTTGACGAGGGTGGGATTTTCACTGGCGGTGGGAGGGTCACTGCACTAAGCTCTCAGACATCCTCAAAAAGAGTGGACAGAAAGACGGCCATCACAGCATCATGGGACTGTGAAACCCAAGAGTGAGAATTTGTAGAAGGGAAAGAATTATCTACCTGAAATGAAAAACAAACAAACAAACGAATGAATGAACGCCAGGGGACGATCAGAACTTCTGGGGATTTCTTGACACTTGCTCCATTTTGCCTTAATATCGTCTGGTTTGGATTTATGTATGGGCCGGGTGTTCTGGTTCGTAATGGACCCTAGAGGGCTTGATACAGTCCTCATTCCTGACTCAGGGGGTGCTCTGCGGGGTCAGGGGTGCTGGCCAAGTTAAGCTTAAAAGACAGAGGGTCCCCAGAAGACAGGGGCATCTTGCAGGTGGGTGAGAAGCTGATCCTGCAAAGAGAAGCCGAGCCGAGCTTGGTTATACCCATGCCCACGGGCAGCGACACTGAGAGAAAATGCTAGAATGGCGCCTTCCCCTTTTCTGAGAACACTGGGCAACGATCCAGAGGTTCAGATCATGCACAGCTGGCTGAGTCTGGTCCATCAGTTCTGCTAGGTTTTTTTTTTTTTTCAAGTACTGGGGATTGAACTGAGTGGCATTCTACCTTCGAGCTACACCCCTGGTTCTTTTTTTTTTTTTTTCTTTATTGTGAAACAAGGTCTCACTAAGTTGCGGAGGGCCTCACTAAGTAGCTGAGGCTGGCCTCGAACCTCCAGTCTCAGCCTCCCAAGTACTGAGATTACAAGCGTGTGCCACCAGGCCTGGCTTGCTAGTTGGGTTTGCTAACCCTAACTCTGATCCACTCTGCCAGACATTCAGCTGGGACCAGGGGCTTTGTAACCAAAAGCCTGATCTTCGGCTCCTGGGATATTTTGTTGCTTTGGATGAACATTTTGTGACTGCTATTAAAATTTTAGAAACCATGATGTGTTACACGTGTATTTCACTAGTGCTTGTTGGTAGCGGATATTTACATTGCCTGAGAAAAGCAGCCCTTCTAGTTCTTTAGAGATTGGCTTAGTTGATTTATCACAGTAGTCCCGATCAGTGTTGCGATGATGGGTGCTGAGCCTTAATCCTGACCTGATCACTTACACTTCGACAGGAGGAGCGTTGCTCTGACATTGAGGTCTGTTGGCTGTGTGGTCATAATTCTCTGGCCAACCACAGTGTATGTTAGGATTCATGTCTGGGGGTGAAATGTCTAAAAATAGCATTAGGGACACATTTGCATTAGCGATGACCACCCCAACCCACTGTTTTTGTTTTTTTGATATTGGGGATTGAATCCAGGGGCATTCTACCTCCAAGCTACATCCTCAGCCCTTTTTATTTTGAATTACTGGGATCACAGGCATGCACCACCATGCCTGGCTTCCCAACAAACTATTTTTGTATGTCCTTTCCCTAGGACTCTCCTATTTGAATTAGGTGGACACATGAAGCTCTTTTCTTCTTCTTCTTTTTTTTTTTTTTCCTGGCCAGGGCAACAGGGCCAAGTGAGGGTTTGGCTCCTTGTGCATTTACTTAAGTTTTATGGTGTTGAACTTGGAGAGTCATTTACTCCCACTCAGTCCTTTCACTCTTCCGTGAAGTGGAAGAGTTGCCAGCTTTTTGCACCGTCTATGCTGTGCGTACCATAACCTACATAGTTTCAGGCATAGGACCAAACCCATCACTTATCTGTCAAGAATACAACACACAGTCATTTGTTACAAAATATTTTCTTCCCAATCGACTTTCCAGAAAAGCACTCATGAGAGAACCTGATTTTTTTTTTTTTTTAAGTAGAATTAATAAGATAAAGAACTGAACGTGGTTGACCATGTCTGGTGTTAGAAATCCTTCCTTAGGACACACGTGAGTTCAAGTTAGTGACACTACAGAATGCCATTTCATAGTGACTTATCAAAAAATCCCATTATCTGGATTTCACCCACCCAAAGTTTCTGTAACCATCAATTTTTTTTTAAATCTTGTGCTTCAGACTCACGTGGTCCAGCGACCCTTTCCCACCTTCTGTTTCTCCCTGAGTGCTTTTCAAAGAACCTCGTGGGTTTCCAAAAGAAGCATTTAGCTCCTATTGGCACGTTAAACTTCTAGCGGAGCCGCTAGCGACAGCCAGAACTAGAATAATTGAACAGGAGCGATGGTTGCAAATTGTAAGCCAGGGGAAAGTAGCAAAGAAATAGAGACATCTCACCAGCTTGGTCAGTTCTCCCCCCAGACAGCGTAAGAGAGAGGCCATAGTGGGGAGCCAGGGCCTGGCTTGATGTGTGGCGACTTCCGTCAGTCCACAGAGACTCCGATGGGAAGGGTGTGAAGAATCCAGTGCCTGCCGTACCAGCCAAGCGGTAGTTCAGTTGCTGGGCCCGGAAGCCTCATTTCTCCACTGTTGTTTAATGAGTACTTTGACTTATCCTCTTCCTCGGTCGAGCACTGCATCCCAGCCAGCTGTTTGCCGGGTTTGCCTCTGGGGAGGCTCTGGAAAGGAAGCCATCTTTCTTTGAACCCCCCATCATATTCAAATTAGACTACAGAGGTAAAGTAATAAAAAAACAAAACAACAACAACAACAAAACAGCATATGACTGACCCTCCAAGTCCAGTGAAACAGTTGCCCCTGCACCAAAAAATGTGTTACGTTTTCCTGCAACATGTTTACAAGTGACTTAGTAGATTTAGACTGGAAAAGAATGTCATTCTTCTACATTTTTCAGGAATCTCTTGAGAGTACAGTACAACCTCCAACAGTCCTCCTAGTACAATTAAGTATGTAGTGATGGATACCGCCGAATATTACAGTACACGGCGTAGCAAGCTTTTCCTGGGAAGGACCGGACAGTAATTGTCTCAGTCTTTGCTGGCCACGTGGTCTGTGTTAGAACTGCTTAGCTCTGCTTGTGTAGGGAAGCAGCCCCAGGAGATACATAGATGGGCCTGGCTGTGCTCTCATAAAACTGTGTTTATGGACACTGGGATTTGAATTCGTATGATTGTCATATGTCACGAACTATTCTTCATTTGTTTTTCTCCCACAGCCATTAAAAAATGTAAAAACCAGTCTTAGCTCACAAGTGGTGTGAAAATAGAGGCAGCAGGTCAGATTCTGTTAACAGTTTTTTTTTTTTTTTTTTTTTTTGTGGTACTGGGGATTGAACTCAGAGGCCTTCTACCTCTGAGCTACACCCCCAGCCCTATTTTTTATTCTTTATTTTGAAACCGAGTCTCACTAAGTTGCAGAGTGCCTCACTAGGTAGCTAAGGCTGGCCGCAAACCCAGATCCTCCGGTCTCAGCCTCCTGAATGCTGGGATTACAAGCGTGCGCCACCACGCCCGGCTCATTTTTTTTTTTTTTTTTATAGTAAAAAGAGCCCATAGCTTACAGCCTTGTGACCTGGATTTGAGACCAAGATCTATGATTTATTCCTTGCAACCTTGGAGAAGTTACTCAATTTTCCCAAACCTTAGTTTTCCATCTATAAAATTGTAAATTTATAATATTCAGTCTCTCATGATGGGTCAGAATTGAATGAGATAATTTGTGCAAGAGCTTGAATTTGTTACCCGATAGAAATACTGTTTTTCTATTATTGTACATACTGTGCTTTGTCCAAATCTCTTAGTAGCCTCCCGACAGAATTCTGACTTCTAGATAACATGCTGTATCAAAAGCCCTCCCCAAAAAACAAAAACAAAAACAGAGACAAATATCTCTCCAAGACACGCAGGTCGAAAATATTGGGATGTTGGAATGTGGTGTGGTTTTAAATTGAAGAGTAACATTTTCTTAAATACACATTGGCTATAAAGTCTAAAAACAAGATAATATTATTTTTACTAGCTAGAATACAAATGAATCCTCTGTCGTCTAGGGTTTTCAACTTTGTAGCCAACCGTTGAAATTATCATGAGGAGAATGTTTGTCATATATGTAGGTCGCGGAATTCTCAACTACCTCCCAGCTCTTTTGAATTGTTCAGAGTTTTACCTAAGTTGAGGAAAGAAAGATTGTAGACTTGGAGCAAGCTGTTTGGGGAGTGACTTATTAGGAGCATTCTAATTGTGTTCTCTTAGCTAAGAAATTCATCTCATATACTTCCAGAGCGTTGGTGACGTTTCCAAGGCTCTTTCTTTTTCTTTTTTTAGGGGTGGGTACTAGGGATTGAACTTAGGGGCATTCTCCAAGCTCACCTTCAGCCCTTTTTTATTTTGAAACAGGGTCCTGCGAAGTTGCTGAGGGTCTCTCTAAGTTGCCGAGGCTGGCCTTGAACCTGTGGTCCTCCTGTCTCAGTCTCCCAAGTACTGGGATTACAGATGTGCACCACCACGCCGGGCATGTGCTCTGTCCTTTTACTCTTACTTTTGTAAACAGTTTCTGAATAACCCAAAGATACTGACTTACATCTAAATAATAATTTAAAAAAATAAAGGGGGGAAAAAAGGAAGAAATCTGAAATGAAAGAAAATGCAAGGAAGGGGAACGTAGCTCTGTTCTGGAGGCTTGAATATTTAGGCTTTTGAATGAAGTCATAAATAACTTTTAAATTAGGCCGTAAGGAAAGATAGACACATCAGAACCCTAGATTGGTTAAACCTGTAAGAGAAAATTGTGCTTAAAGATAGGTTGACATTTGGGAGACAACGGCTAGGTTTCTTAGGGAACCTAAAATACTGGATTGAATCAATGGGTTTGGAACCCCAAAAGTAGGGAAAGAGAAAAAAAGAGAGGGCCAGAGGGGTGAAGGGAGGGGTGGGGGAGAGAGATTGGTCTCAGGGGCTTGAAGGACCACCAGGCTGGAATGGTGTTTAGGGAAAGAGAAGGGCAACCCACTTCCATTACAGTGATTGCAAATGTCTTAACGCAGTTAGGGGATGGCCCCAAACACAGATGATTTGATTAGCTAGACAAGGTGGATTTATAAGTGGACAGATGCACCTGGGGCGGGGGGAGGGAGGAACCCAGGGGCTCAACAGCCTTTGGGGAGCTGTTGCTTTCAGCTTAACCTGCCCTTTTCTCTAGGGATGCTTTGCTCCGTTGGACTAGGGTCCACCGTGGCAGACCTTCACCTTTTAGTCTAACGTTCTTGTCTGGCTCATGGACCTCACCAAGCTTTATGGAAAAGTGACTCAACTGCACCCACCAAATAGACCCAAATATCGAGTTGAGGGTGAGCCTCACCCGGTACGGGTACGGTCGAATTAAAACAGGCGTATTTATTCACATAGCACTCGACTTGCTTAATGGGGAGACTGTGGGAATGGGGGACTGGGTGTCGTGGAGTACAAAGGGTACAAATCGTCGGGGTTGATTTTGTTGAAAGGTCATAACGAAAAACCCCAACCATCGCTTGCTGCGTAGAAAATTCAGTCTTGACGAACTCCTTTCACTTCCAAATTTTAACAGTTGACACAAAATACACTGTTAAACCGGGTTCTCCGTAACTGTAGAAAAATAGACATGTTTGAGCGGAACTTTCTAAGAAAAAAGGTCCTTCAGGAGCATCCTGCTTTAAAGATACAGAGCTCACATTACAAAAAGCGAGATTTGGTTCCAGATCCATCTCCAACTACACGGACACCCAGATGGTCCGAGACGGGGGGAGACCTCCCATCCAGGCACCCCGTCATGGACACAGGCCCGGGCCTGTGTCTTCGTTTAGTTGTGCTAAAGGGCAGGCAAGAAGTGACCAAGTGACCAGGCTGGGAGCTGCTCTTCTGTCCCCACAACCGGGGGCATTTGTCCTTTAGTCCTTAGTCCTGGGTTTAAAAAGGCCCGAGGCGTCTTCAAGAGCTAAATTAGCAGACATTCCGTAGCCTCTGCTCCATCCTGCTCTGGGCTCCACTCCCGGCCCTGTCACCCTGGCGCCTCTGCAAGTTGACGCCCCAGGACCTATGGGTGCCCTTTGTAAGGCTACAGCGAGGTCAGGAGGCGGTGCCTCCCCACGGGCCTCCTCCTCCTCCTCCTCCTCCTCCTCCTCCTCCTCTACTGCCTTCTCCTTAGAGTGTGTGGAACGAACAAATGATTCGACAGATAACCGATGCCCCCAAAACGAGACGCTGACAAACAGAAAAGGGCTGCGGGCGACAGCGTTGATTTCCCAGAGTCAGTGCCAAGAAGCAGCTGTCTCCACGCAGGGATTCCACAGTGGGAGGAGAGACCCTGTGTGCACGGAAGGAGACACTCCCCTTGCCTCCTGGCACCCCTTTAGTAGACAAGGTCCCCAAACTCCAGCAAAGGCCGGTGCTGTCTGGTCGGGGAAGGCCGGGGCCAGGGAGGGACAGCCAGTTTGGACCTCTGTGACCTCCGGGTACGCAGCCTCACACTGAGCCCAGCTGTAGGAGCTGCAAATAAACTTGGTTCCATTCAATGAATGTTAATGACGGGCAACTGTGTTAAAGGACAGATAGTTTATAAATGCAAAATTAATGTGAAAGATCTGAACAGTGCAAATCTCCACCTGCCCCTGAGGTTTTGTCTAAGACTCTCTTCTTTTTCTTATTTTTTTTTCAGTTTGAAACTTAGCTTTTCAGTACAGAATACCCTTCCTTTCTTCCTTCTTTCCTTCCTTCCTTCCTCCCTCCCTTCTTTCCTTCCTTCCTTCTTTCCTTTCTTCATCTCTGCATATTAAAATAAATTAAGGCTACCACTTTTCATTTGTTTTCTTATGATCAAGAGATACCTTGGATTTGATTTTTTTTTTTAAATAGTGGCACACTCTCGAGAGATTGCTTAGACAGTCACCAAAATTGTTGGTTAATCTTTGAATACTGAACTCTGGTCCCTTGATAATAAATAAAAGAAGGAGAAGAAGAAGAAGAAAAAAAATCCCAATGCAAGTCACGCTGATGGGTAAGCCTCCAGGGGCAGGATGGCATCTGTGGCGCTTGCTACCTGCCTCCCCCGAGCTCTCTGGCTTAAGACCCAGCCTGTCTTGTGCTAACTCCTCTGTCTCCTTTGAGCAGTCCGCAGTCTCTCGTGAGCACGGAGTGGGACAGCGGGGGAGTCGATGGTTCTGTGGAAAAGTTTCCTAAACTGTTGTGCTCCGAAGGACTAGAACTCTTACAAAGAGCAGGAGCGCATGGCTGGCCACTTGCCGGAGGAGGATATGGTGTCCGCTCTCTGGCCAGTGAGGTCCTTGCTATCTTTTGGAAAAATGACACCGGTTTTGTAAACATGTCTCAGCGTATTGGTGGTGGGTTTTGCCAGCTCCTGGGCCTCCCAAGCGCCCCCAAACCTATGGCTTAGTAGATTCAACAGAAGGATCAGGGAGGGCACACAGGGGTCCCCTGTCTGGGACCCCGCACAGAAGCCATGCATTAAAGGGCCAGCGGTCTATGGGATCGAGACAGTCGGGAAAACACGGACATCAAAACAGAAATGTCTACTGTACATTGGGAATCTTTTTTTTTCTTCTTATTTCTAAAGTTATATATCTAAAACTACATCAATGATACATCTATGTACATTATTTAGAAGTTCTGTTCTATAGTACTTTTGTACATGCTGGGATTTATTTCTAATTGCCAAAAGAAAATGACGACATAAGGCATATATATGTACAGTGGTTCGTCTTTAGCTCACCTGGATCCTGTACCTGCAGTGCCGCACGGGTCAGCACCTCACCCTGCAGCAGATGAAATGGATAGCGAGCTCTAAAACTGAGGGCGTGTCCTTGTGACTCTTTACACGGTAAGTAGGCACCGGAGACCGTATTGTTACATCCCAGATAAAATCTTTTTTTTTTTTTTTTGCGGTACTGGGGATTGAACTCAGAGGCATTCTACCTCCGAGCTACACCCCCAGCCCTATTTTTTATTCTTTATTTTGAAACCGAGTCTCACTAAGTTGCGGAGTGCCTCACTTAGGTAGCTGAGGCTGGCCGCGAACCCGGATCCTCCGGTCTCAGCCTCCCAAATGCTGGGATTACAAGCGTGCGCCACCACGCCCGGCTACATCCCAGATAAAATCTTTGACACTGTCTTCTTTTTCTTTTTTTTTTTTTTTTTTTTGTGGTACTGGAGAATGAACCCAGGGGCATTCTACCTCTGAGCTACACCCCCAGCCCTATTTTATTATTCTTATTTTGAAACAGGGTCTCGCTAGGTTGCAGAGGGCCTCGATAAGTTGCTGAGGCTGGCCTTGAACCTGCTACCCTCCAGTCTCAGCCTCCCAAGTACTGGGATTACAGGTGCGCACTACCTCGCCTGGCTGGCTGACACTATCTTTTGAGAGATCTGGTATTATTGTACAACCCAGGCAGGCGAGCAGCTTAAATCTCTAGGGGTTGAATGTTGGCCCTTTTGGAGGAGACCAGGCTCGGGCCACCAATGAGGGCCCATGTCACCTTAACCTTGATCCGTGTCTATCTTCTCAACCTGAACCGCTGCGAGGGGGCAGGTAGATATTTTACACCTTGCAGATTTGCTTTCTGGTGATGTCAGAAATGAAAGAGATGGAAGTAAGGAACAAAGCAAGTGCGACAGAAAAGAAAGAAAAGGAGACAAGGGAAGGGCGTGTCGGGGGTGGAAGAGAAGGGCCCACCCGCGGGGGGCTACACTTTGGACTCATTCTCGAGGTTGGCCACGTCACCATTCCGTTCCGTTTGCTCTTCCAGATTCTTCTCCTCCTCCTCAGTCTCCAGCTCTGCGTGTTGGTTGAGTTTGCTGGACACGGACCAACTCAGGGGCAGCTCCGCCCTGCTGGCCAGCTCGGCCAGCTCTTTGGCACTGAGGGCCGGGGTGCTGGTCTCGTAGGTCTCGTGGAAGCTGTTATAGTCCACCTCGTAGAAGCCGTCCTCCAGCGTCAGGACGGGGGTGAAGCGGTAGCCCCACAGGATCTCGCTGGTGATGTACGAGCTCCGAGCTTGGCACGTCATTCCTGCAGAGGAGAATGGAGGCTTGAGTTTGTGTGTTCGAGCTTTCCGAAGCCGGGGACGGGGGCGGGGCTCAGGGGCCGGGCAAGGGTTATACACAGGTTAGCAAGCTACAAGGAAGTGCAGGCATGCAAGGGCCAGAGTATCACTGGAGAGAAATAAATGGGAGAGACTTACCCTGTTTATTAGATCACTACTCTGCGTGTGCAGTGGAAAATGCTTATGATTATGTCCACTGCAGTATTGTTTATTTTTATTTATTTTATTTATTTTTTTTGTGGTACTGGGGATTGAACTCAGCGGCATTCTACCTCTGAGCTACACCCCCAGCCCTATTTTTTATTCTTTATTTTGAAACCGAGTCTCACTAAGTTGCGAAGTGCCTCACTAGGTAGCTGAGACTGGCCGAGAACGTGGATCCTCCGGTCTCAGCCTCCTGAAGGCTGGGATTACAAGCGTGCACCACCACGTCCGGCTTGCAGTATTTTTTATAATAATAAGTTGGAAGCAACCCAACTGTCCATTGACAGACGATGTTGTATAATGTTGTATATTCACACGGCACAATTTTTTTTTTTTTGCAGTACTGGGAATTGAACTCAGGGGCATTCTACCTCCGAGCTACACCCCCAGCCCTATTTTTTTTTTTTTTTTTTATTCTTTATTTTGAAACAGGGTCTCCCTCAGTTGTGAAGGGCCTCACTGAGGCTGGCCTCAAACCTGGATCCTCCGGTCTCAGCCTCCCAAATGCTGGGATTACAAGCGTGCACCACCATGCCCGGCCACTCAGCACAATTTTAAGAAGTGGCTAGAAGGGAGCTACTCCTCCAGGGCTCAATTCGGATAAATCTTAGCACCAGTATTAAGTGAAAAATGCATGTTGTGTAGAGTGTATAAAACACGGTGCAATTTTCATAAAGTTAAAATAAGTATAAGTGAGCCGGGCATGGTGGCGCACGCTTGTAATCCCAGGACTTGGGAGGCTGAGACTGGAGGTTCCGGATTTGCAGTCAGTCTCGGCTACTGAGTGAGGCTCTCTGCAACTTAGTGAGACCCTGTTTCAAAATAAAAATGACAAAAATAGGACTAGGGGTGGAGCTTGGAGGTAGAATGCCCCTGGGTTCAATCCCTAGTACCAAAAAAAAAGTATAAGTGACATTATTGGTGGGACTGCAAATTAGTACAATCACGATAGAGATCAGGATGGAGATTCCTCAAAAGATTAGCAATCGCACCACCATATGACCCCGCTATACTGGGAGTTTCACTTGCGTGGAAGTGGGTGGAAACAGTCCACCCTTTGGTGGCCCTTTTGTTCTTTGATAAGCCCACGTGGGAACTGAGGATTGCAGGGCCAGGCAGGGAGTCCGTGTTATGAGGGGCAATTGTAAGTACCAGCCCTTCTGGAAGCAGGACAGACCAACTGAGGCCGAGCTGAGGAAGCCGGGACAGCCAGGCCCGAGCAAGCACTGGGCAGGGCCTGCAGGAGGGGATGGAACAGGCAGAGCCCCCTTTTTACATCCAGAGACATCTTGTGACGGGAGTGTGAGGAATCCCAGTGTGATGAAAGCCATTGCAGGGGAAGCTCCCGGGGAGTGAGGTAAGGGAGAAGAAAGAAATCGGTAGAAAGGAGATAGACAGGAAGGAAAAGGAAGATATAACTTTAATATAAGAACCTGGAGCTGAAGCGCTTCAGCCTCGACTCCACAAACCAGTTCTCTTTCCCAGGCCTGGCTCTCCCAAATTCCTGGGAAATCTGTAAATCTTAGAGTTAACTAAAAACAAAACAAAACAGAACAAAACCCCTATAATTGCCCTGTGCATTGATAACAAATCAGGTATGATATTTTGAGAAACTTATAATTTAGGACACTCTTCTGTTTATCTGCCAATCAGTTAATGAGGACCCCAATCAGCCTGAGGACCCTAAGGTTGACCAGACCACCATACGCCACCTCGGAGACCACCAGAATGAGATTATCTCACACACCTCCTCTAGCCCACCCCTCACTAAAGTCCCCTATAAGAAGACAGCCCTGCACTCCCAAAATGCCTTCCTCATCTTGAGGTGGCTTGCATTCTCTCTTGAATGTTTATTTCTTCCCTTTTCCCCAAATAAACCTCTGTTCATGTCTCTGACTGGCGTGTGCTGGGATTCTTTTCCATCACGTTAGCCAAGGACCCTGCAGATCCTCAGTTCCTGAGCTGAGGACTCAGCCTGACAGCAGGACCAGGAGATAGATGGTACCTCGAAATCACTTGGAAAGTAAGATCGCAGTGCAGCCCCCTCACCACTTTTAAATACTGTAAGACAAATCTCATCTGGACTGAATCAGAAAGTAAAGAGAGAATTGATTATAGATGCTCTGCTATTTTATTTCAAATACCAGGCTATGCGATCGGGAGTTTTCCCTTCCATTTACCTGTACGTATATTTTCAGTAAGAATGACACTGGATTAGCACCTGTGTTTCTGAGTCTTAACTTTGGGTTGCCAAACAGGCAAGAATATTGTTGGTGATTTACCAAGTCCAGTGTAAAAAAGAAGCAGGTTGAGCCAGGCATGGTGGTGCATACCTGTAATCCCAGGAATTACAGGGGGGCTGAGACAGGAGAATTGCAGGTTCGAAGCCAGCCTCAGCAACTCAGCCAGACCCTCAGCAACGTAGTGAGGCTCTGTTAAGATAAATTCTACCTCGCAGCTCAGAGGTAGAATGCCCCTGGGTTTAACCCCCAGTTCCAAAAAGAAAAAAGGAAGAAAAAAGAACAGAAGCAGGTTGGGGAATCTCTAGGCTAATATAAGAACCATCTTAATTTAGATTCTGCCAACTGTCTGTCATCTAAATAAGATAGAGTGATCCTTCTGCTCGGCTTAAAAAGCCCCCTCAATACACAGTTGTGATTCTTCTGTTACCCCAGATCGGAGGGCCGGCGAGGTCCATTTTCAGCTACGCAAATCCAAATTGGAATGTGCATTTTTAAAATGGCTTCAGAAAAAGACATTCTATATCCGAATCCCACGCTTGCCAAAGCAATCGATGCGTTTACACATGGAGCCTTGAATTCAGGGGTAAATGCCACGTGGCGAGAGTTTATGGCGTGCCCGGCACGGCCGTCTCCTCCTCAGGGCAGCCTCTGCGGAGGCTACTGCTGTGATCTGTTTTACGGGTGAGCAAAACTACAGCGAAATCGGGCCGAGTCACTTTCCTGGGTCACACAGCTTACAGACTGAACAGGGTGCTCCCCCAAAATTCATATCCTGAAGCCCCGACCCAACGTGGCTGCAGTTGGACAGAGCGTCGGAGTCCACTAAGGTTCAATGAGGTCATAGCGTTCTCGTAGAAGAGGAAGAGGCCAGGGCTTCC
>PVLC010020420.1:0-13121 GCA_004027655.1 Graphiurus murinus | reverse complement strand
TATTTAGGGAGACAGGCTCCAGAGCCTGTGGTCTCTCTCATCATAATAAATAAATACATACATACATACATACATACATATATTTACATATATATGTATGTACATATATATACATATATACAAATATATATGTATGTATATATATATATATATATATTTTTTTTTTTTTTTTTCTTTTTTTGGTCTTGAGGATTGAACCCAGGGGTCCTCACTCTACTACTGAGTTAGATCTCTTTATTTTGAAATAGGGTCTTGCTAAAGTTGCTCATACTGGACTCGAACTTGCCATCCTCCTGCCTCAGTCCCCAGATTCACTGGAGTGTGTGCCACCACACCCAGCCTCCCCACCCCGCCTCATGCTCTTATTGTAATTTTTGAAGACAGGAACCACGTGTTAATTTTGATCTTAAGTTCAAGAATGCCTTACACTTAAGGGTTGGTAACATATAGCAACCAAAATAATGTATATTATATGAAGTAGCGTGGGGTAGAATGAGTTATCATAACTGAAGGAATGCTGGCACTGGGCGATAGCGGTATCTCTGCTGTCACCCCTCCCCCACCCCATTTGTTTCCTCAAGATGACTCTCCCATTCTATGTTTCTCTCTCTTCTTCAAGAGCAAGAACCCAAGTTCCCAACAATCTATGTGTTTGTAACCGGCTCTGTCTTACGAAACATACAAAACAGTTTTGGTGTTACCATGCCAATAGTTCTACCGAGGAATCGCTTACACAAAGACTAGGATCTGAAAGCCGAGCACCAGATGTTCTTCCCGTTGCAACAGGATAATCTCTCTGACTTATTCAGTGGGGAAAGCCCACAGGGAACCAATCAGCTGGGCGTAGTGGCACACATCCGTGATCTCAGTGCTTGGGAGGCTGAGACAGGAGGATCACAGGTTCAAGAACAGCCCCAGCCACATAGCAAGACTCTCAGCAACCTAGCGAGACCCTACTTCAAAACAAAAAGTAAAATGGGACTGGGAGTGTAGCTCGAAGGTATAACGCCCTTGGTTTCAATCCCTAGTACCACACACACACACACACACACACACACAAAGTTTAAAAAGAAGATAGTGAACCAATCAGAGGTGACCAAAGGTGTGAGAGAACCAATCAGAAAGTTTCCCTGCTCCCCCGAATTCTGCCGTGATAGGACAATCACCAACCAACGACTGTTTTTTAAGATTTCCTGCTTTTGCTTTAGAGAATTCGCTCTCAGTCCTTTGAGTTTGTACGGAAGGACTGTGATCTGAATAAACAACCCTTCGTTAACTCTCTAGGTACTCGTTGTATTTTATCAATTCTATAGGTGCTTGTTGTTTTATCAGTTCTATAGGTGCCCATTGTGTATTTGACACTACCAATCACAAACCTCGAAGGTAAATTTGAAAAATTCTTTGTAACCTTAGAATACCCTGGTTGAGGTTGTACAGTCAAGTACTGTATTGAAAAGTTACTGAACCAGTGCTTTTAAATCTGTGGTTATGTTATCAGTGTGTACCTATTTGAGTTCATTTGTTTCTATTTGTATTTTTCCTTAGAGTTTGCTTTTGTTATCCCCCTCCTTCACTTAAAAAAAAAATGTAAACCACTTTCTGAATGGTTAAAGTTGTAGTCAGCCTGAAGGAGATTTGTTCCTTCCCATTCCTACCGCGTCTCCTACCCTATTTCTGCTACCTGTGGCCAGGCTGGTCAGTTTCTGCTTTATCCCTCCTGTGTTTCCTTTAGTAAAAACAAGCAAGTGCGCACCCACACAGATTTTTATTCCCTACTCTTTTCTCACGGAGGGGATGCTTCAGGATGAGGAACTGGATAACGGTGTCCTTCTGCTAAAGTAATTTGAAATCACCTAACGTGCTCACTCCCTTATACAGGCTCCGCCATGATGGGGGTGGGGTGGGGGAGCCATACTGCAGGAGCTGGAGACCAGGCTAAGGCTGCCGTCCTGGATGCACAGGGTGGCAGTGCTCCCTCATCTGTCTCAGTGGGGGATCACGGCCAGTTTAGAGGTGCTGGGCATCCCCCTGCAGTTCAATACAGGGCTCTGCCTGAGGACCCACTGGAGATTCCCTTAGTTCCCTTCCTTTCGTGGCTGGAATGCAGAATTGGCAGCATTGATCAATACTGTTTTGTTGTTTGTCGACTCTCTCAAATGGAGCAAAAGCCCTGCAG
The DNA here is from genome assembly GCA_004027655.1 of Graphiurus murinus. Classification (NCBI taxonomy): domain Eukaryota; kingdom Metazoa; phylum Chordata; class Mammalia; order Rodentia; family Gliridae; genus Graphiurus; species Graphiurus murinus. The sequence goes on along the minus strand of PVLC010020420.1, from coordinate 10,945 downwards.
GGAGCGATCTGGTGACTCAATTCTCCCCTTGGTAGTTGATGTCAGGGTTTATTTTACGAATAGCTTTCTCCGAACATTTCGAAGTACTCTTCGATGCTTCGTATTTGAAGAGTCATGCTTCCCTTCAATACTTTTCCAGGCAGTGTCTTTAAACTTTTTTTTAATTTTCATTTTTTTACAGCTAGGGATCCCTTTGGGAATCTGGTGAGACTCACAGATCCTCTTTTCTTAAAATGTACAGACAGAAGTTTGTAAATGGTTGGGTGCTTTTGACTCACTAAAGCTCTTGGGATCCCAAACAAAACAAAACAAAACAAAAAACGAAAACAGAAGAAGGAACAACTCTGTTTGAGGGGAACGTGTGTATGCATGCAAACAAAAACTAGAACTCAAGATCCTAAGAATGCCTTCGGTGAGTTTATGAGGCTTGGGAAAACTTAAGCGACAGCACTGCTCTTTGTGTAGTTGAACACAGACATCTTATTTAAATCAACTTTAAGACTCTATAAAATACAAACAGGTGTCGGGTGTGGTGGCGCATGCTTGTAATCCCTGTGCTTGGGAGGCTGAGACAGGAGGATCACAGGTTCGAGGACAGCCTCAGCAAGTAGGGAGACTCTCATCAACCTTGTGAGACCCTGTTTCCAAATAAGAAATAAAATCGGACTGGGAGTATAGCTTGAAGGTTCAATCCCAAGTACCACCCAAAACAAAACAAAACAAAACAAACAAACAAACAAAAAAACCCCAAAACAAAACAAACAAAAAAACCCAGACCACTAATTTTTTTTTTTTTTTTTTTTTTTTTTTGGTACTGGGGATTGAACCCAGGGGTATTTTACCTCCGAGCTACACCCCAGTCCTCTGCTTCTCTGCTCCAGTGCTGTCATCCTCGATGGCAGCAATGCCTGCCTCCCATGTTCCCTGCCTTAGAGCATGTCAGTGACTTCCTTCTGTTCCTAGAATGAAATCCAAAGCTCCGACAGTTCCCCGGGGGTCACTGCTTCCCAGTGGAATGGTCCCTCCCCTACTGACCACCCTCCTTTCACCCGGCTGACTTCTAGCCCAGCTCAGGGGGCTCTCCCGATCCCCACCCTGGCTAGGTTCCCTCTCAGAGGTGCCCAGCACACGTGCGATCTGTCCCCTTTGAGGTATGGTGGCTGTTTAGAGGATGCTGGCCTTCCCTGGTAGATCGTAAACTCGGGCACTGGGGACTTTGGCATGGTGTGCAGAGGGGGACATAGTAGGTGCTCAGTAAAGACTTAGGGTACTAAGCCGGGCGTGGTGGCACACGCTTGTAATCCCAGCATTTGGGAGGCTGAGACCAGAGGATCCGGGTTCGCGGCCAGCCTCAGCTACATAGTGAGGCACTCCACAACTTAGTGAGACTCGGTTTCAAAATAAAGAATAAAAAATAGGGCTGGGGGTATAGCTCGGAGGTAGCATGTCCCTGAATTCAATCCCTAGTATCGAAAAAAAAAGACTTAGGGCACTAAGATAATGCATAAACATTACAGAGTGTAACCAGCATTTGTTACACTCATAACTCTTAGAGTGACACAAATCCAGTTGGAGAGAGAATGCCTTCACTTGAGGGAAAAACAATGGGGAACGAGCAGCTGTGTTATAACGAGCAGCCTCTGGAGAGAGCTTGCAAGTTCCAAGGCCGGGGCTTGCTCTGGGCTGGGGCTGGCTGAGGAAGATACCAGAGAATGGAAGAGGCCTTTCGCCGGCCAGAGGATGGGTCGGTGTGATGTAGGATAGAAGGAATAATTTAGGCAGAAAGGAGACATTGGGAGGGAAAGGAAAATATAGTTTTCTAAAATCTGGAGTTTTGGGATAACTTCACCCCTTGGAAGTTTTTCTAAAGAAGCCCCACATCCTAATCCCTGAAAGCCCTACCCCCACCTAAGTCAGAACAAAGGACACCGGAAATTCACAGCCAAGGTTTGGAAGTTCCTTGGGCCCTGCCCCCCACCTAAGAGTCAGGGGCAACAGGACACTGGAAATTTACAGCCAAGCCCATCTTAAAACCTGAGAAAGAGGTGGGCCCAGCTTGGACCACCTACTCACCTTCCACCTATACCTGAAGAAGGAGGAGGTCCAGATCTCTTCTGTGCCCACCCCTCTTACAAGACTATAAAGGAAAGGAGCAAACCACGCCTCGACCCTTCTTTTGCCGGGACCTGGGAAGCACATCGGGACAGGAAGATGCCCGCTCACCTGTTTTTCTCTCCCATCCCCTTACTTTCCAAATAAACTCCTACTTTTTGATCCTCACTGGCACGTGTTAAGATTCTTTTTTTCACGATTGCCAAGGACCCACGTGTGGGACCGGGTATCCCACAACAGGTGGAGGGGGCCAGGAGGGCATTACAGGTGAGCAGAACCAGCCTGGGTCTTGGAGTCTCCATCTGCCATTTGCAAGCAAGCTCTGGATGAAGGCGATCCCACTGACAACACTTTAAGAATAGCTAAACCTGGCGTGGTGCCACACACTTGTAATCCCAGCGCTTGGGAGGCTGGGACAGGAGGATCAAAGGTTCATGGCCAGCCTCAGCTACTTAGTGAGGCTCTCTGCAACTCAGTGAGATGCTGGTTAAAAAATAAAAATAAATAAAATAAGGCTGAGGGTGTAGCTTAGAGGTAGAATGCCCCCTGGTTCAATCCTCACCACCCCCACCCCCTCTTCCCCTGGAGCCTGCCTCTTGCATCTGGGCAATTGTCTGGAAAGGTAGAAATGGATGGGACTTTTACTTGTTTGCATTTAATTTGCCAAAGAATAAAAGGCCTTTAACACCCATGAAAGCAACGCCTAGCTCTCCCAGCTGAGAAAGAGGCATGCTGGGTAAGAGGCGTGTGTCCAATACTTCATTTAGTAACTGGGTAATTGACTTGTGGAAGGGAACAGTGTGTCAGTCTCGCCCCCTGACTTCCCTTTAGGGCTGTGAATCTGTCTGATATTCCAGAAGCAGGGAGAAACTTGGAGAACATTCGCTAAAAACAGAGGGGCGCTGGGACCTGGCCTCGCTATACTTGACTTTTATTGCCTTTTCCTAACCGTTTATGTTTTCATTCATTTTGCACCTTGGGAGTCACTTCTGATCCATCTGCAGAGCGATCAACTTGCTCTGTTCTCTGAGGACCAGTCTGTCCTCCGCCTTGTTAATAGCCTGTCAAAAAGAAATGCCTCAAGTATGTTTTGAGTTCTTAAAGTTAATGACATAGGGCAGAACAATAGGCGAATCTCCCTCCTCACCTCAAAACCATTTCCAGCAAGATTCAAAGGCGCCTGTCCCCCGGGGAGGAGGACGTCATGATGGACGAAGGAAGAAGTATTGGGGAGAGGCCACTGACTACAAGAAAACAAGTGTTTTCCTTTGGAAAATAGACCTTCAAGGCTTTTTAATCGAAAGTTATGGATTTTAAAAAACAAATAAGACCTTCGTAGGCTGATTCACAAATTTGCCGCCAATGACTTAGTCCACTTTTTTTTAGGTGTTGCTGTCATAGAACATGTGAGAGTAGGTAATTTATAATGAAAAGAGGTTTATTTAGCTCATGGCTCTGGAGGCGGGAAAGTCCAGGAACATGGTGCTTATTTGCTTATTTGCTGGTAAGAGCCTCGTGCCGCTTCTACCCGAGGAGAAAGCAGAAGGGCAACAAGCACGGGCAGAGACAAAAGGGGGCTGAATCCCCAGGGCAGCTAACCCACGTTCCTGAGAACGGCATTCATCAGTGCATGAGGGCTCCTCTTCCTGCCCCAGGCTCCTCCCCCTGCCCCAGGCCCCTCCCCCCGACCTAGGCTCCTCCCCCGACCCAGGCTCCTCCTCTGACCCAGGCTCCTCCCCCATGACCCAAGCGACTACCATAGGCCCTGCCTCCCAACACCGAAGCCCTGCGGAATTCAGGTTTGGACACATAGCCAGGCATGGTGGTGTGCACCTGTAATCCCAGTATTTGGCAGGTTGAGTCAGGAGGATCACAGGTTAAAGACTAGCCTCAGCAATCTAGCAAGGCCCTCAGCAACTGAGTGAGACCCTATTTCAAAATAAAAAAGGGCTATTTAAAAAATAAAATAGGAGTGTAACTCAGAGATAGAATGCCCCTGGGTTTAATTTCAGTGTTGCAAAAAGAAAAAAAAATCCAATACAAGAATTTGGGGGGGATATACTCAAATCACAACAACCAGGAAGGTGGTAGAGAGAGACACATTTATAAAAGCAATGAAATCTTCCTTTGGGCTGTCTAATAAATGTGATCTTAAGTTGAAATATTGAGTAATTTTTGGAAAACCATAGTTTGCATCCTGGGTGTCTGTAGAGGTCTCTGGACCGCGGTGACAGTGAGCTGGCTGAACCGTGGTCAGTAGGTAGGTTTCCAGGCTGCGTTGGGGCTGTGGTGACCTGGGGCAGGTGGGCATCCAGTCACACCACAGGTACCACTTTTCCCTTGGTGGAAGCTGCTAGACTAGAAGACATTACGCAGAGTCACGTGGTACAGCAGCCTTTTCTAGAGCATCTTCATAAATTGGATTTTTTTTAATTTAAAAATTTTTTAAAATTTTTATTGCCAGAAATGTCCCAAGATGCCCATGAGTCTAGAACCAGGCAGCCTTTCTTGTGATGTGCCGGAAGCTTCCTTGTGCTTCACTCAACAGCGAACAGTTAATGAACTTGGGGTAAAGTCTACTTACGACTCTGTTAAAGAACTTGTGACCTTTCTTCACACTTGGGATCTCTCCCGACCTGTCAAAAATTTGGTTTCGTTTATAGAGCATGAGACAAGCCCTTTGCATGAACACATCCTCATAAATATACGTGCAACACTGTTAGAAATGAAAGCTTCCTTTAGACTAGATCCAGCACTGAAGTATTGATGTAAAGCACATGTATTAACTAATCTCTACATTCCTCATTCCAAACCATTTATGGTGAAAAATGTAAACCGGGAGGGTTGGCCATTTCAAATAAAGGCTTTTGATATTGAACGAGAATCAAACATTTCCAGGAACAAAGGAAAACTTGGTGTGGCTTGATAAACAGACGTCACGTCTCATCCACCGGCTCCTGACTCACACCACGCGTGCAAGTTCTTGATTGCCAGATTCTGGTAACAGCAGGCCTACCCTATAAATTTATATTCACACCCGTGGCTTGCTATTACCTCGGGGCGATTGATACTCGTCTCTCCTAGCTCAGTCACCTAGTTGGCTCTGCCTTTTCAAGACAAGGGAGAACAAAGGAGCAGCACCGTGTTCCTCTCTGGGCTGGTCTCTGCCGTCTCATCTCGCTGATCTTCCTGGGAGGGAAGGCTGGCTTGTTCCTGCTCTGGAAGCCCATGAGCCGGGAGATGTTGAGCAGAGTTCTCAGAAAGCAGGAACAGCAGGTACCAGGATTCTGCGCTGAGACATTTTTGTTTGTTTTTGTTTACAATGAGTTTAGCTTTATGTGTATGTGGTACTGGGGATTGAACTCAGGAGCATTTTACCTCTGAGCTACACCCCCATCCCTTCTTATTTTTTTGAGATAGGGTCTCACTAAGTTGCTGAGAGACTTGCTAAGTTGCTAGGTCTGTCTTTGAACCTGTGATCCTCTTGTCTCAGCCTCTCGAGTATGGGGATTTCAGGTGTGTGCCACCATGCCTGGCTGTTGAGTTTAACTTTAATAGCAGCATGTCCGTAGTAGTAGAATAGATCGTGTGTGTGGATCAGGTCGAATGGGAGGGATGGGACCCCTCTTCTGTCCCAGGTGGAGGAGGGGAGGCATACAGTAGATGAAATAATGCAGAATGCTCGACATGTCCCTAATGACGTCATTTACTAAGCGCGGGCCAGTACCTCTGTCCTCATTGTAGCTGGGAGGTGCGGGTCCAGTCTGACTTTTCAGCTCATTTCTTTGGATCCCAGGAGAATTCCATCTTCCTAAGGGTGACCTGTGAGATGTGCAGTCCTGGCTGAGGTGTGTGCGTGAATAGGACCACGGTGGGCCAGGGGACCAGTATCTCATCTCTGGCTCCAGAAGCACCTCAGTCCTGGGTTAACGGATTCATCAGATATTCATTTTTTTGTATTCTGATCTCTTGATATCTGGGGTCTTGCCCATCCAGTTGCTAGAGATAGCCAAGAATGTGCCGATGGGATCGCTTGACCAGTGCGAAACAACCGATCCAGAGCTACACTCCCAACCATCTCATTTGTGGGGTCTCACCTTCTGGGCCACAACCCACCTGCCCGAGGAGTCACCCCAGGGACAAGTATCAAAAAACCAGGGACATTCCCGAAGCCCGAGAGTCTGCTGAAATCGTTCACACTAGAAGCGATCCTGAACCTGCCTACGCAGCCTCGCCCATTCCTTCCCATGGAACCCCGACTAAAAACCCTTGCTCACGTTTCCCCTGGCTCCCTCTGCCTCATGACCAACCCTGGGATTTTCCATGTGACCCCCACAGGTGACATGGCCCCCTCCTCTTGGAAACCGTAGCAGACTCTCTTCCATGGCGGTCGTTTTCTGATCTGTGGGTCTCCCTGCACCTCGCGTTTCCTATGGACACACGATCGGTAGCATTCTTATGTTCGTCCTGTTCCGTACATTCCACCCTTGCGGGGTGGACTGAGCTGGTGTCACGATCTCTGCAGGTGTCTTTGCTTTCGTTAGGTTTTCTCCATCCTGAGGGGGTGGGTCAGGCTCCAGGATTTCAAATGCTCCATTGGACCCGGTTCTCCTTTCTCCCCGCACTGTTTGCTTTCAGCTCTACTTTTCAGAGAAGAGGCAGAGCAGACCTTTGATGGCATTGCTTAGCACTTGACCATTTTATAGTATCTTCCCTTGGCTGGAAGCCTAGGGGAAAGTCTTCAGCTTTTTGTTTTTTTGTTGTTGTTAAACATTTACTTGACGCTGAGCTGTGACCTGGTCTCCCGTCTTGGAGGTGGAATTCCTGTGTTTGCTGGCAGACTCTCGAGGGTCATTTTAAGTCTTTTACTACCTGACTTGGGAGCTCCCTCTGCCTCATTGATTTAGGGCTCTCCTAGGAAGTTTGGATTTTGCAAAGGTGACGACAGTGTTATTCTGAAATGAAGAAATGCTTGGTGGGTCAGAAAGCAAACCCAGCGGTTGGGTTGTTTCCATTGGCCCTCTCTCTCTCTTTCTGTGTCTCTAGAGACTACTTTAGCCAGTGAATAATCCTAAGGGTTGCAGATCTTCAGATTACTGGATGACGCACACAAATGTTACCAAGATTTATGGTGTGGTATGAAAGGAAGACGTGCTTGGCAGAAGGAAGGATGTCCCCACCTGTAGAAATAATCAAGGCGCTCCACTTCAGCATTTAAAAACCATCTTTCTGGTCTGTCTGCACAACCATCTGGCTTTGGTCCTTGCCTGGTTCTTAGCTAAGCCTGCTCAGGCTTTAGGCTCAGAGGTGATATCTGCACTGGCACTGCTAGCTCTTCCCTTGAGCTTTCTGCTGAGCATGGTGGGCAGGGAGAAGGAGGAGGCAGGAAGGAGTTGTTGCGTGCTTGGGTTTAGAACAGCCACCCCTAGGCTGAATTCTAGTTCTGCCCCTCACTTGCTGCACATGAGGTGTAGCAAATTACTCCATGTCCTAGAGCCTCGATTTCCTGTAAGAGTGGAGGACTAGTACCGCCCAGGTGAGGTGTATTCTGCAGGATATGTGAAGCATCTCCCCTGGTCCATGGTGGGCGTTCAGTAAGGGGGCGGTGCTCTGCATTCCTCCCAGGTGGAAGAATCTTTTCCTTCCTCTGCTGGTGGAAATCCTCTCCAGTGTCCCTAGGAGGCCTTCCTGAGCATCCTAGCCAGCCTTCTTTCAGGGATCCTAATTCAGCCATGGTTGGCACCACTCCCTAGGCTGTGTCTGTGAGCTTGCGGCTGCTTCTTGACCATTTTTCTTACTCTGTTATCCAAAGAATTTTGGTGCAGGTCTTCCTTCTCCAACGAGGCTGTAGTTCTTTGGAGTTCAGTAAATAAGTGTTTTGCATATTTTCGTATCCACATTCACCCTCTAATCAGATCACCTTAATAGGGTTTTGTATCTTTTGCATAACATAAACTCAATAAATACTTGATGATAATATCTTTTTTTCTTTTTCTTTTTGGTACTGGAGATTGAACCCAAGGGTGTTTCAAACTGCACCCCTGACCCTATTTTCTATTTTTTATTTTGAAACGGTCTCACTAAGTTGTTGAGGGTCTTTCTAAGTTGCTGAGGTTGGCCACAAACCTGTGATCCTCCTGCCTCAGCCTCCCAGGTGCTGGGATTACAGGTGTGCGCCACCATGCCAGGCCTTGATGATAATATCTTGATGATAATGCTTGACAACAACTCAAAAGTGGGATACTTAATGGCTTTCCAAGTGTGCACCACCACGCCTGGCAGGTGTGAGGAAGTTTGTAGATGGGCTTGGATCTTTATCCGAAAAACAAAGGAGGTTTGTAGGTTGGTCTGAAACAACAGCTAGAACAGTTTCCCTTCTGATGTCAATGTCTTTTGTGAAGTAGAAGTGAGGTCATTTGCTGAGAGGGGGTGTGTGGGGAAAGTTTGATACCTCCTTGTAGAACCTGCATGAGCAAGTTGTCCAGAGAGATACCAGTTGTGTTGCTGGGTGCTGTGGTTTCCATGAACAAACGGTGATGCTCCTCTGCTGGTCCAGTACTGGCTGCTGAAGTACAGAGCAGAGGAAGTCAGGGGCTGGCTTCTTCCAGGCTAGCATTTTCCCAGGCGGTACGATAACAGTAATAACAGAAGAACGAAAAAGGGAACTTAAGATACTGGCAAAATGTTTACTGAATGGATAGACTGTGGAATTTACGCTGGATGAAGGAAGAAGTGAAGGAAGGAAACGATGATCAACTGGAATAAAATCAGTGGAAGCCTGTGGGGGCTTCTGGTGAGGTTGAAGCTGAGGCTGCCAGCCCATTGTACACAGACCCATTAGGGGTGGATATATGACCCCGTTGGGGGCACTAGGTGTCAGGGGGACGGGGTGCCAGGTGGGTTGTGCACGTGTTTCCTTTTTATGGGATATTATGAAGGGAGGGACTAAAATCATTGATCACTAATGATGGAAGCAAGCTTTCTAAAAGGGCTTAAAAAATAAAGCAAATGCTTTATTTCAATGCTTTAGGGAAATTTCCATCATCAATGTGTGTGTGTGTGTGTGTGTGTGTGTGTGTGTATGTGTGTGTGTGTGTGTGTGTGTGTGAGTACCAGAGATTGGACCCCTGGGTTCAGTCTCTGAGCTACACCCCCAGCCTTATTTTGTATGGAAACAGGGTCTTGCTAGGTTGCTGAGAGTCTCACCATATTGCTGAGGCAATCCTCCTGTCTCAGCCTCCCAAGGACTGGGATTACAGGTGTGTACCACCACACCTGGCTGTCCATGGGTCTTGGATACCAGGATTGATGGCATTTTAGGATTTCAGTGGATATCTGATATATTTTCTCCTCTCAGAGTTTCTCCCCATCCTGACTCCAAACCTGATGTAATTCTAGTTAGGTATTCTGAGCAAAAGTATTCATTTAATTATCTTGCCTTTCTTGTTCTCCAATGTAATATGTTTCGTCCTTATCAGGCTGTGCTATGTGAAAATATATGACCCGTCTCGGTCACCAGAACGCTTTCCATGGAGAGTCAGAGACACATACTCGTCATAACGTAACTTCTAGGAAAATTGTGTGAAATGATTGCGTAACATAAAACACAGTACTCAAAGCGTAAAGTAGCCTCACTCTGGCAGAGTCACCGGGACGCGGAGTCGCCAAGAAGCAGGGTGGAGACCCCCACGGGTCGGAGCCGGGCTGGAGTGACTCCCAGTTAGGAATTCTGGCCGGAGAACCCTTGGGCACGCTTCGCTACCTCCCGAGCCTGAGTGGAAAATTCCACTGTGTGTGCGCGTGCACTAGAGATCATGGGCCGAGTGCCTGGGTTATTTCGTTCATTCATTCATTCATTCATTCATTCATTCATTCATTCATGGAACCAGTGCCCATCTCTTCAATACTCCCATGTTCTGGGCTTGTTTAAAGTTTCCAAGACTGGCCTCCACTGGGCCACCACTCCTGGCTCACTGGCTTTACAAGAATTTCAATTCTTGTAATTTTTTTTCATCTTTACAAGAATTTCAACAGACTTCTTTTTCTCCCAAGGAAGGGGTAATACTAGTAATACTAGATTTTTTTTTTTTTTGCGGTATTGGGGATTGAACTCAGGGACATTCTACCTCCGAGCTACCCCCCCAGCACTATTTTATTCTTTATTTTGAAACCGAGTCTCACTAAGTTGCGGAGTGCCTCACTGGGTAGCTGAGGCTGGCCTCGAACCCGGATCCTCCGGTCTCAGCCTCCTGAATGCTGGGATTACAAGCGTGAGCCACCACGCCTGGCTAATACTAGATTTTGTATGGTTCTCTATAGTGTATATGTGTGTGTGTGTGTATGTTTGTGTGTGTGTAAGAGATGACAGAGAAGAGGAATGATATGAAAATTGAAAATTCTTTGCAAAGTGAAAAGTCTTATTTTCCTATAAGTGATCTTCCATTATTGTTCAGTTCACACTGGTCTCTGGAGGAGGTCTAGCATCCCCGATCCTTAGTGGTGACCAAGATGTCCCTGTGGGCGGTGACTGTCATGTGTGGGTGACATACCCCCGCACCCCGGGACCCCCACTGGGTAAAGCTGGAGGTGAGGGTGGGAGAGAAGAGGGCTCTGTGGGGCCCAGCTGTGCTCTTGTTCTGGCCCCATAACCCTGGGGGTGGGCCTGTGGGGAGGACTGCCCGGGGGCCTTGGGGAGGCTTCTTCAGGATGGAGGAGGACGGTTCTGGGGTGGGAAGGATCTGCCCCAGGGAATTGCCCCCTCTCGGTTAGTAGAAGGAGAGTCGAGGCTCCTGCCCCGTGTTTGATGGGGAACATTAGGACCCCCCTTCTCCTC
>PVLC010020419.1:0-29295 GCA_004027655.1 Graphiurus murinus | reverse complement strand
CAAGATCACATCAAAGTCAATCACTAAACTGACCAGGAGATAGGGGGAGGGTGGGTGGGAATTGGGGAAGGGTTAATGAGAAATATGTGCATGGATGTCTTTACCTGTACTAGCTTGTACCCAACAAAAATGTGTAATTAACCCTGTTGTACCCAAGAAATGTATAAAAATCCATGCTAAAAAATAATAATAATAAATTAAAAAAAAAAAGAAAGATCTATTCCCCTCAAAAAATACTGAGCATAAATTTAAGGAAACTAAAAAGATGTTTTAAAATTACTGTAGTTACTAGCTAAGGATCTTTTCATTTTTCATTTTATCCTTATGATATGAATTGCTTTCCTGGAAAGGGAAAAGTAAATGAAATTATTTCTAATTTTTAGTATTGTTCAGTCATATTTTACTTTCTTCTATTGATATGATCCTATGATTGTTTTTCCTCTGAAGTTTTTCGGATTCATATTTTCTTCCAATCAGTCAATGTTTAGTGGCTGGATTTCAATGTTCTCGACATTGCAAGCATTCAATTCTGATTCAGTGGTTATAAATATTAGGTACAGGCCTTTTTTCTCCTTCTCATACACAAATGTGTCTAATAACCTGGTTTTAATCACTGCATGGCAAGTGCTTGCTCCAGTTCATCTTGAATATAAAATTATAGAATTGACCACGGGGTCTTCTCTACTCCTTCCAAGAGTCCCTATACCAGTTATTCCTTACTCCCAAGACTAAATAAATATAACAGTAACAAATCAATTAGTTTTAAAACTTTAATACATAAAGTGCTGAATTAACTAGTCTTATTTTCAGATTTCCATTCAATGTAGTATTTTTTCTTTTGAGAATATTAAAATGTTCCTTGACTGCTAACATTATCTTCTAACTCGATCAACTCTCTCTAGGCCCACTATTGTCCCACTTTCCATTACCTTGTTTTCCCAGGCTTCTTGACTCTACTTACATCAGTCAAACATCTGGAACATGTCCTCCTTGCCAGTGGGTTCTTGTTAATCTACCTTTGAATTTACCTTGCCCCCAAATATATCTTTTTTTTTTTTTTGCGGTACTGGGGATTGAACTCAGGGGCATTCTACCTCTGAGCTATACCCGCAGCCCTATTTTGTATTCTTTATTTTGAAACCGAGTCTCACTAAGTTGTGGAGTGCCTCACTAGGTAGCTGAGGCTGGCCGCGAACCTGGATCCTCCGGTCTCAGCCTCCCGAATGCTGGGATTATAAGCGGGCGCCACCACGCCCAGCTTCCAAATATATCTTTGTGTAAAACTTTACCCTATAATAATCCTTCGTATCTTAAGTGTAGAATAATTATTCAATAAATTATTATGAGCAGATAGATGACTGTAGATTCTTTAGTGAGCATATATTTAGGTACACATGGCATGAGGTCATTAAACTACAAGATACTGATATATCATCAGATCCTGCCATTGTTACTCAGTCTGTGCTTTACAAATGGTCTCTACACACTTCCTTCATGTTTATTTTTATGCTACTTTTTATTGAAGAAGGAAAACTGATTTATAGTCATCTGATCTCCTTTCAAGTCCCTACTCAAATGTTTTCTAAAATTATTAAAACATATCAATAGCTCTCTATTACTGATTAAGTCAAATTTATTTCCCTTCAAAATTGCTTAAATTTAAAAAATCTAATTTACTTTTGCTTTCTTCTATATTTAAACCATAATTAATCATCCCATATATGAGCTCTTGTTTTTTTCCAATAACTGTGCCTTTTTTCTCAATGTTAAGCCAACCAACCAATGAACAAACAAACAAATCAATAAATGAAGATAAATAGGCCAAGCAACTAAAAAGAGGCTTGGGTAGGGGAAGTCCAATACTATTTTGACATTCTAGGATGAACTTACATATGAAATCCAGATTGTTGTGGTGTATAAAACTGAGTTTAGCAACCAAAGCCTGACATTCTAGCAATTTCAGCATACTAGTAAAAGCTGTTATTTTTGATTGAAGAAACAAAATTTGCATTGATTACCCAAACAGACTGACATTCATTTGCATGAACGTGATAAATCTACAGTACGCATACTAGTCAAATAGCACTTTTATTGGAAAATAGCTCCAGTGTGAAATTAATAAGTCGTTTTCCTTTTTTCAACATGGGCGATAGGAACTTTTTTGGTTTCACTTAAGTATTATCTATTCCAGCTTATATATTGTTTATTTTTCTTAATGTAATAATAACACCATGGCACCAATGCATTCTTTCCATGTGAGATAATTACATAAATTAAGTTAGTCCAATACTTACACCTAGCTTAAGTTCAAAACAGTTTTTTTCATGTTTTGATTATAAGCAAGTAAATGAGCATATGTCCAATTACGTTTTGGGTGCAATAGTTTTAGCCACCACATTTTGGCATTTTTATTTTATTAGTTAGAAGTTCACATATGGTTTCCATGTCTCGAAGCTGTCTTTAAGGATCCCAGGGTTGTGTAACCGAACATTGTTTTCTTTCCTTCCCTCTCCCCAGCCCCCTTTCTCTGTCCTGCACATGCTCTCTCGCAGAAGTACCTCTCCAAGTTTTAAAGATTACATGTGCAAATATAATATGTGAAAATTTGCTGATGCTTTGAAGAAGGGAGGAAAGAAATGCTTCCCGCCCTAATTTTTTACCTAATAAAAGACTCTTTAGTGAATGCCAAAATGTTTTCTATAGAAGCAGGAGTATCAGCATACAAACATACAAGGCTTACAGTGGTTATTGTTTGTCTGCTTCCTTCTTTTGGACTGGTGCCACATTCACGTTGCTGCAGCCCCTTCCCTCCTCAGGACCCTCCTCAGCAGCTTTAGGATGAAGGAAGGGGAAGTTTGTGAGCATCTCAAGGACTGAAATGTATAAGACTCAACTGTACTGGCGAAGGACACAGGATGAGGGAGCACAAAGAACACATTCAGCTTCTTTTGGCTTCAACCTTCTGCTCTGTGTATCTGTGTGACTGATATAGTTAATGGTTTGGAAAACTGCAAGACTTGCATGTTCTGGCCAAGGGTTAAAGACAACCTTTCTGAACAACCAACTTGCAACTCAGTGACTTTTTAAGATCGTTGCTCTAGCATTTCAAGAGCCTTGGAGTAAATCGAATCTCTTTCTTTCTTTTCCTTGCCTTGGCTGTGTGTTGGAAATGTTTTATCCAACTTCCAAAGAAAGTGGGAATTTTGAATATATTGTTGATTTACATATAGAGAAACTTTATATAGAGAGAGCATTCAAGCAATGTGGGATTCTCTTCAAGTTCAATATATATTTTAATTTAAAAAGAAAGCAATAGCCAGGTGTGATGGCACACACTTGTAATCCCAGTACTTGGGAGACTGAGACAGGAGGATTGCAGGTTTGAAGACAGCTTCAGCAAATGGTGAAACTCTCATCCACCTAGTGAGGCCCTGTTTCAAAATAAAAATAAAATAGGGTCAGGTGTGTAGTTTGAAGGTAGAATGCCCCTGGGTTCAATCTTCAGTGCCACAACACACACACACACACACACACACACACACACACTAAAAAGAACACAATGATATTCCAAAATAATTAACTATGTTCATATCAAACTGTTTTAAATGTTAAACTACCACATGCTGTAGCAGTATATCAGACTCCTGGTTTTTAAAAATATAACTTAAAATGATTCCCCTATTAGCAGACAACCCCCAAGAATCAGGACATGGGATATTCTGTTGCCTTCTTTCTGGGAATAAATTGGGTGGGTTTACTAGGAAGCTGATAGGCTGGAAAAGCAATTGAGCTTCCCTCAGCACCTACCCGCTCAAATGTTTTCATCTCACCTTGTACACACAAAAGTCTTCATGGAAAATAAAAAATCTTTGATTTTTTTTGTGTGTGTGTGGAAAATAGGCCATAAAAGAAAGCATGGTGGCTTTAGTCTTATTTATAAAAATCATCAACAATCTAAAAGGACCATTTAGCATAGTTTTTTTTTTCCATAACATTTTGCTTATGAGTAGGACTAATAATGTTATTTTGAAATTGGGCCTATCATGAATGTTTAGGTATAGACATGTTGCACTTTCTTTGATTTCTGATAGGTTCATTTTTCAAATGTATCTCTTAAATGCCACCAGTTTGATTATTTGGGCTGTTTGGAAAGTCATTTTTTGCAACAAATCACCAATGAGATTTGGGTGGTACAAATTTATAGCTGAGTCAAAAATTTCAATTAATCTGCCAAAAGCATGTGCAGACCTGTTCATTTGCAGTGCCCAGAACATAACATGAATAGTATTCAATCTAAGGAGTATATACATTTGAGGCCTTGAGCCTAGTAACTTAACTGCTTACATACATATGAGGCTTATAAAACTATGAGGCTCTCAGACTGGTTAAGACACAATATAGGCTACCTCCCTGCTACGTTACCATTCCTGAACAGCCAATCTTTGCATTATGATTCAGAGACAGAGACAGAGACAGAGACAGAGAGAATGACCTTATATTAATGTTATCAGGAAAAATACTTACTATAACGGTAATAGAAGTAGGAAAGCTCCACTTATGAAACTCCTATGTTAAATTCACTACACACATTATCTGGTTTAATTCTGTATCAATAAATATTTCCATGTTGTACGTGAAAAAACTGAAGCTTACAGAAATTAGAAGTAATTTGCCTTAATCCATACATCCAACAAATGACAAAACTGAAATTTTGACCTAAACTCTTCTGTTCATGCAAGTTAATATGTTTTTATAATGCTGCAAATTGTATGGTAGGAATTACCCTCTTAATGCCAGAGTACTTGATTAAGAAATTACATAAATTCAAAAATTTGAAGAATTTTCTTAAAAAGTATTTAGGAGATATAATTTTAATTAAAAAATTAATAAGTAATATATGCATAAGGTATAAAATTCAAAGGTTGTATGACTGTACAATAAAGTGTTTCTTTTTTATTCTCACAACTCTTTATTTTCTTCCTAAGAGAGAACTAAGACCACTAGCTTTATACTCCATATAGAGGAACTCTGCACATATATGCATGGGCACACACACACACACACACACACACACACACACACACACACATCTATGCTCCTCTCCAAGGATCTCCCCAAAGTCTTTTCTGTTCAGGATATAAATGAGCCCAGCTAAAACAGAACAGCAACTTGTCATTTGGGTGGTTGATCAACATAGTTCTAGCCAATGAGGTTGTTGGGGTTTTAAGGAATATTATTTGGAAGGATGCAAAATATATAGTTCCATTTCCCTCTGCCTGAAATATCAACAAGATGTTGTAAATGAAACAGGTATCTTGCAAAAAGCAAGTGGTAAAACACATGGAAAGAATTAATGAGAGACAGAAAAAGCCTGTATCCTTGCTGGTGTAATGGTGTTACTGGAGTAGCACCAGACTGCTTTTATGTTAGAAAACAAAATTTCACACTTATGCTGCATCCTGTTATCAGCAACATAATATTCTATTTTATGGACATAATATAACTTATTTCTAGGATCCCATTTAAGTTGATTTTTTTAATTTTAATTTTTATTTTATGTATGTATGTATGTATGTATGTATGTAGTATGTATTTTGCCATACTGAGGATGGAACCCAGAGGAACTCTACCTCTGAGATACACCCCCAGACCTATGTTTTAGTCTTTATTTTGAAACAGGGTCTCACTAAGTTGCAGAGGGCCTCACTGAGTAGCTGAGGCTGGCCGCAAACCCGGATTCTCTGGTCTCAGCCTCCCAAGTACTGGGATTACAAGCGTGCGCCACCACCCCTGACCTTGAATTGTTTTTTTTTTAAGGCTCCCATTAAAGGCAATTTTGCAATAAATACATATCATTCTATTAGTCTGCACAAAAAATACCTAGTAGTGGAACTGCTTGGTGAAAGAATGTATAGCTTTGAAGAATTGTCAAACTGCTTGTTGTGGAAGAGTTCAAGCTTATTGACATCAATTCATGAAGAGTTGTATTATCCATACCCTTATTTTTTTTTTTTTTTTTTTTTTTTTTTTTTGCGGTACTGGGGATTGAAATCAGGGGCATTCTACCTTCGAGCTATACCCCCAGCCCTATTTTTTACTCTTTATTTCGAAACCGGGTCTCACTAAGTTGCAGAGTGCCTCACTAGGTAGCTGAGGCTAGCCGCGAACTCGGTTCCGGATCCTCCGGGCTCAGCCTCCCAAATGCTGGGATTACAAGGGTGCGCCACCACGCCCGGCTTATCCATACCCTTATTAACTAATGTATCAAACTTCTAGATTGTTTTCTAAATTGAAAGGTGAAAACTCATATTTTGACAGTTTTAATTGAAATTTGTTTCATTTTAATAAAGTTAATAAAGTAAATCTTTTTATTAGTCCTAGAGCCATTTGTGTTATCTTTTCTACAAGTTTGGCATTCTTTGCTAAGATTTCAGTGGAATCAATTTTTTAGTTATTCAAAGAAAATATTAAAATACTATAAAAATAGTCCCTTTTTATACCATTTACACATTTTCTAACTTTTCATTTGTTCTTTGCATTTTTTATGTTTTTCTTAATGTACACAGAATTTGTTGATGGTTATGCAATTGAATTTAGCTTTTTTTAAAAAATAAAATGGCTTCTAGATTCACATCTGACTCTCAAAGGCCTCTCACACTTGGATTATAAAAACATTTTCCTATGAATTTAAAGGTTTGCTCCATTTTTGGACTCATTTTGGTGTAGCATGTGAGGTAGAGATTCAGCTTCATTTCCTACCAGATGTGTACATAGTTGTTCCAACAAATGTATTAAATAAATTTTTCCTTCTATTTGCAATACCACCTCTAATATATCCTAAATGACTCCATATATGTGTATGTGTTTATGTGTGTATATATATATGTATATATATACACATATATATATATACATATATATACATATACACATATATATATACATATATATACATATACACATATATATATACATATATATGTCTATTTATGGCCTTTTTGGTCTATTACATTAATCAGTCTGTCTAGTCATGTGCCAGCACCACACTGTTTTAATTACTGTAGCATTGTAATGTGGTTTAATGCTGGACTTACTCCTGCCTTATTACTTTCATTTTTTAGAATTGTTCTTGCTCTACTTGCTTTTTTATTTTTCCACATGAAATTTAAAAATAGAATTCTGCTTCAAAAAAAATCTCCTTTTAGAATATTTAATATTAAATAGATTAATTAAGGAAAAATAAATGGTTGTATCTTCCCATTGAAATATATTAGGTATACTGGTTTAAATTTAATTTTGTTTCTTTAGTAGCATTTATGACTTTCTTTTCACAGATCTATGCATTTCTTGTTAATTCACTCTTTCATATTTCACCTTTATTTGCTATTTTAAAAAGCCATATTCATTTTGTTCTTAACTTACCATTGCTCTTTACATGTGATGGCAAGTGGTTATGGTTATAGCATATTAACATTTACCAAATGCATTTATTGTTTATGAAGCATTTTAACTCAACTTTCTAGATAAACAAATATATCATTAGTAAATAATGCTAATTTTCTTTCTTTCCAGTTTTTAAGGTAGTTATTGTTTCCTTTGGTCTAATTATAATGGGTAAAGTAGGAATTCAAATTAGGGCTGTGGTTTAACTGCAAAGATATTAATACGCTTTCCTAACTTTGCTGCCTACCACCACTTCCAATACTATTTAAACTTACTCTAGTGCAGCCTTCTCTTGGAAGATCTTAAAAATCCACAGAATATGTATGGTAACTATTTTTTTGGTGAAAAACAAGGTGTAGAGAAAGTTAAAATGGTGATAAATATAAAAATTATATCCAAAACCAAGAACATTTATAAGTAGTAAGATATCCACAAACCTTATCTAACAATTCCATCTTTTTAAGTAGTATTCATGCTATTCAACATAAAGAATAACATTTCTCTGGAGTTTAATGGAAAAATGATCTATACTATTCCTCACCTTAATTAAAATAGTTGTTCCCAATGAAGATGACATTTTATAATTATGTTCAATATTTTTTAGTGGAATCAAATTTTAATTATTTGCCAGGCATGATGGCACACGCTTGTAATCTGGTACTTTGGAGGCTGAGATGGGAGGATCCGAGATTGCAGCCAGCCTCAGCTATTTAGGCCCTCCACAACTTAGTGAGACCCTGTTTGAAAATAAAGAATAAAAAATAGGGCTGGGGGTGTAGCTTGGAGGTAGAATGCCCCTGGGTTCCATCTCCAGTACTGCAAAAAAAAAAAAAAAAATCAGTTATTTAATATAGATCACTTTACATCTCAGTAACTAGAAACTTTAAGATGACTAGATAACTTTTTAAATTAGTACATTTTAGGTAGAAATTATGGAGCACTCTGCATTATTTATGTATCATGTTTAATTTTCAAGAGGGATAGACAAATGACCAGATAAAATCAACCATTTTATAAAAAAAATAATGAAACACAAAATAATGAATCAAAAGAGATCAAAGATGATAAAGCTGGCTTACTATGGTGAATAGTTTACCTATTTCAAATGTTGATTTCAAAACTAATTTCACAGCAAATTCTTTCCTTAAAAAAAAAAAAAAGAAAGAAAGAAACATGTCATGGCCAATAACTGTTGAAAAACTGTGGAGACTGGCACTTCCAAATGCTTGGCAGATTATTAAGCCAATTTTTATTGAGTCCACTCTAGCTGTTGGAGGGTCTGTGATTCCCAACTGTTTCACATCAGAGAATGAAAACAAGGAGGGCCCAGCCAAGACCACATTGGTGACTGCCAGCCCCTTTATATGCCAAACATGAAAGCAGCAAGTCCAGAGGCTTTGATCCTTGCATTTTTGGACTCAGCCCAATGTTATAGCAAAAAAGCACAACTCATGTTAGGACAACATATATTGTAACTAGAAATCAATCAATGGCACTGTGACCTTCAAACTCAGTAAATGTTTGGAGTTAGTTTCAGAGCATGTAATCTAAATTGGGGATTGGAAGTTGGAACTGGTCCTAAGCTAACAGAAAAAAAAATGTATATTTTTAAAAATATAGAGATTAAAGGAAGCAACAGATGAAGTTTTAATTTATATGTGCATGTGTGTGCGTGCTCATACACATATATACTCATAAAGAATGTATTCTAATTTAAAAGACTCTAAATGGTAAGGAAAAGAAACCCACCACCACAATGAAAACCTCTTTTCCTGCGTATAATTAAAAGAGAAACTGGATTGTGGCAGGAAAGTATATTGGAAGGAAATTATGAGCTTTCTCCCAATTTAGGGTAAGAGAATAATGAGATAATTTAAGAGGTGAGTCATTCGGTTGCTAGGACACAGTCCTGCTTCATAGCAGCATTCCCAGCCTGCCAACTTATGCAACAACTGGCTCTGGACTTGACAGGACTGTGGCCCCGCATTCCCCAGCACAGGTAGACTGAAGAACTGGCAATGGCAGAGCCGAGCCCAAGAGGTGATGGCCAAACTGAATTTAGGGCACATGTGTAATTGTAGCCCCAACTCTTGTGTTTTAAATCACTGCCTGTGGCCAGGGGATTTACTTGAAGGGAAAAAAAAAATCTTCTGAAACAGAAGAAATATCAGAGAAAAAAAACAAAATAAATAAAATCTTAGGGGGTGGAATCTGGTGCCAAGAAGAAGTAACTAAAAGTAATTTGGCATCACTTATTTTACTTTGTTTTTAAATTTCACAATAATGATTTGAGCGTATTGTCACACAATTTCTGTCTAGACTACATTGTGTTAATACCTCACCTTTTTGTATTGTAAGGCTTTTGAACTGTTCCTGGCACCAAGTAGGCTGTTGTAGCACAAAAGCTAATTTATACTAATGCTGATTAACATTCAATAACCTATCATTAAGATTTCCCTCTTCTTTTTTTAAAAAAGGTACATTTTTCTTGGTTAGAAAAGCAAATTAATGATGATGATAATACTTTGTAATCTCTACTGACATGTCAGAAAGGCAATATGGAGATAGTTGAACATTTTCAAAAGCTTCTAGGAACTGGAGAAGCTAATTGCTATAAAATCTGGTCTTACTCTACCAAAGGGGGGGAAAAAAAAGTCTTGCAATAGGAACTAATTCAAAATGTCTCACAGCATCTCCAAGACAGCTGGGTTGGGAAGATGGTCATGTTGTCAATTTGACTGTGTTAACCTTGTGTTTTTGAACCTGCAAGGGTGTCCATGCATAAGGCAGAATCCACTAGTGAGTATAAATAAGATTATGTCACAAGATCAGAACTTAGCCTGTTTCTGAGTCCATTTACAAAAGTATTGAGGTCAACTTGATTCAGAACTTAGAAACATTGACAGAACACAGAATCCGTATTATGCATTAAGACTTTAGTTGTTGCTAGTCATTCATTCAATCAAATAAGGCTTTCTTTGTATGCGTATTCCATGGAAATCACAAAGGAATTTTTCTTTTACACTGAAGTAAATGTCAACCAGGTCTATTTCTAAATAAATGTATAAACGAGTAAAGAAAAAAAAAGACATACATCTATTCATTTTGTTGTTGAGCCCTTAAGATGTGAGAAAAACTGGTAGAGGCTGATGGGGGTTATAAAGAGGAGGAAATAGTGTGCTGCAGTAGAAGAGTCAGAGCCCTTAGAGAAAGAATATTTAGTTCAATCCCAGCTTCTTATTAAGAATATAACCTTGAAAAAATTACTTACTCTCCAAACAATTCAGTTTCATTTCCCCCCCCCTCCTCCTCCTCCTCCTCCTCCTCATCATCATCCTTCTGTAGGGCTGGAGACAGAACACAGACCCTTATACATGTGAGGCAAGAACTATACCACTAAACGATATTCCTAGCCCCTATCATTTTTAAAATTGAAGTAAAAGCACTTAACTGTCTTACTTTGGTCTTTGAGAATTAAAGGATAAAATACAAGACAGGTGACAATTCCTTATAAAATATAAACATGGCACCAACACAGGTACTATAAAGAAAGGATGTTTTTCCTGCTCCTGATAAGTTTTACATCTATTTCTGTAGGCAAGATATTTTTACATCATATGGGTTTACTACTAGTTAAATCAAGTTTTTGAGTAATCATAATAATAACAGATAAAAAGTACTATTAGAGTAATTCGTTTACAAAAGGTATCAGGCAGGCCAATGGTGATCAGAGGCTTCAAGATTTGAAAGGACCCCAAAGGATTTCACTAGGCACAAGAAATCACACATTAGGAAGTTCTGTAAGACAAATTGAAACTGGAAATACTCATTCTGTTAATTTTTTTATTTACACAAAAGTATTTGTGTAGTTGAAGAGGACAGTTTGGCTGAAACAATTTTGAGAAGACTGGAGACAAAACTTAGACCATTCACTAATTTCTAATATGCTACAAATAACTGTAAAATTTGAGGCAATTGTTATATTAGAGATGGTACCAGTAAAGATAATATATCTGAAAAGAGAGGCTATGAGAGATGTTAACAGGAAACCTCTGTTCCAATTCCTCCTGGCCTAGCTTGCCAAGTAGGAAAATGACACTCAAGACAAAGTACAGTGAAATATTTTTGGAACAACACCTGGCTTCATCTTGGGTTTGGAATAAACTTAGAAGGGTATTTTGGATGGTGTATCTGGTCTACTTTTGTTGGCACCTATAATGTTGTTCCAAAGCGAGGTGAGCCACTCTTTCTTGTCAGAATGAGGCAAATCTGGTTGTCAGGCAGATGGCCAGAAACACCAAGAAAGGCCAGAAAGAGGGTCAGAGGTGGAGAAGAAAAAAATGGGGAAATCTCGGTCTCGGTCCCAGCTGGAATGCACACGAGATTTGTAGGCCACGCAGACCTTAGAGCTACAGACCAACGGAGTCTGAAGAAAGGTTGGTGGGTTGCATCCAGGGACTAAGAACTTCTCAGACAGGTTGATTGAAGTAACAAGAAGTGACAGACACAGAAAGACACGAAATGTAAACAGAAACAGAGTGGTCACCTCAGACTGAAACACATCTGAAGAGCTGGTGACCTGCTGTCTCAACTCTGCTTTGGTATACCTTTCTCCTTCTTCATCTTTCACTTCCTCCAATTCCTCTGGAAAAACTCTTTGTCAGCTTTCTTTATCCACCTCACATTCTTTCCTGATTTTTGTCTTCAGCAATAATTTCTATAAACCTAATTTCAAATTCATATATAAAACATCACACCAGCCCCTGCAGAATTCATATCCTTTATAAGTACCTTTGAAACATTGATCAAAACTGGGCATATGGTGAGCCACAAAACATATCTCAATCAGTTTGAAGGACTGAGATAATTTATATTATCTTACCATAGTAGCAAGAATCTATGAATCAATAATTCAAAAAAATTTTTAAGTCTAAATATATTTGAAAACTAATAACACTCCTACATAACCTGTAGATCAAAGAAGAAATAACAATGAAAAATTTAAAACATTTTTAAAAATTAAAATAAGAGTAAAAATAAAAATAAATTAAAATTAAAACTTAAATTAAAATTAAAAAATTTAAATGACTATGAAAATGTAATAAAAGCAACATAAATGTAAAAGACAACATACACAAGTGTAAAATACAACAGTTAAAGCCATTCTTCGAGGATATATAGATATATATGTATTAGAAAATGAGAAAGATTGATGCTTACAACTCACAAATAAAAAATAAATAAATAAAATAAAATAAGAAAGATTGAAAGTTATCTAAATACTAATCTTAGAAGTTTAATAAAAATAAGAAATGAAACCCAAAGCAAGTAGAAAAAAATCATAATATGATAATAGTCATTAATAAGATAGAAAAAAACATAAAAGAAATTCAACAAAAACAAAACTTAATTATTTTAAAAATACTATAGAATTAATAACAATAAGGCAATGCTGATCAATAAAGAAAGAAAGTAAAAGAGAAAGAAGGAATTAATTACCAATGTCAAGAATGAAAGAGGTAATGATACCACTACAATCTTACAGCTATGCAAGATAAAAAGAAAGTAATATTATAAACAATTTAATGTTAGTAAATGGACAAATATTAAGAAAAACTTTACATAATAGTGCCTGCTATGGTATGGATCAATATCCCCCAAGGCTCATGTGTTAAAGACTTGGCCTGATGGAAATAATTGGCAACCTCCTCTTTTATTTTTATTCCCAGCCATGAGGTTAATGAACTTCCTCTACCACCTGCTCCCACAATGATCTGCTGATTCACTACAGGCCCCAAAGCAATATGGCCAATCAACTGTGGACTGGAACCTCCAAAACTGTAAGCTAAAATGAACCTTTCTGCTTTTTAATTTTATTATCTCAGGTACTTTATTACAGTAGTGAAAAGCTAACTAACACTGTGTTCTAAGTTAGTTACTAGTTTAATATTAAAGTATCCTAAGAAATAGATGTTGTGTCGCTCTAAAAATATCTTTCAGTACTATTCAGAATAACATTCTAGCCATTTCCTACTCCTCAAATTGAAAAGTAGACACTGTTAGGAAAAGCTATAGTACAGAATTATCCCTTGTAAGTTTTCAGTTACAAAATCATTTAGAAAGATTTTAGATATAGATTCATTAAATAAATGATCTTTGGTTTGTATGATATGATAGAGGAGAGAAGACAAAAGAGTACAGCTGAGGGTCTTACATCCTACAGTACAGGCTCTACAGCATCCCAACACTTCATCGAGTTGCTCAGTATATATGTCAGGCCATTGATAAGGTCCAACAGGCCGAAATCCTGCAAGCTCTCTGATGATATGTCTGAATGTGTTCTCAAAGGAAAAAAATGGAAAGACTTTGTGCATAAGAATATTCTTCCCTATGTCCCTGCAGCCATTTTTTAAAAATCATCTTTCCTGTTTTCTCTATTTCTTTCCTTTCTTGGTAGAAAGGACTTTTCCAAGCTCCACCTTCAACCATGTTTCCTCACATTAGCACAATAGTTTTCATGCCCTTCCTATGGTGACAATTAACTGATCTTTGGGGACAACTCCCGGAAATCTATAAACTTGATTTCTCTAATGAACACAGGACAGAAATCAAATCATGACATTCTCTTCTAATTCTCTTATCCAAGGTCCTCATTCTGTGAATGAAAGACTTCATACTGTCGTTAACCTCTGCTTCCCCACCTTGCAACCAAAGAGTCCCATTATCCTGTCAAAATGACACGAAGCACAGCCCATGGGCATTCTGTGCATGCTTTGCTTCACTCCAACACTCCTTCTTGTCTCAAAAATGTCCTTTCTTCCTCAATCTGTCTCTCATAGTCCTGCCCATCTTTCAAGGTCTATCTCAAATCCCATTTTATCAGAAAAACTTTTCTATATTCATTGCCATTTACTTTAACTTCTCTGTAGTCCACAGTAATTTACTCTCTAGTACATGAATGTCCATTCATCCATTATTATTGTTATTTTTTTTTTTTTTGCAGTACTGGGGATTGAACCCAGGGGCATTCTACCTCCAAGCTACACCCCCAGCCCTATTTTTTATTATTTATTTTGAAACAAGGTTTCACTAAGTTGCAGAGGGCCTCACTAAGTAGCTGAGGCTGGCCTCGAACCCAGATCCTCTGGTGTCAGCCTCCCAAGTACTGGGATTACAAGAGTGTGCCACCACGCCCAGCTCCATTATTACTTTTCATAATAAACTGATTTAAATTATTTTTCCACTAGATCATGATGGCAGGCACCACCTTTCATTCTGCATTGATTCCCCACCACTCTTAGTCCACAGTTTAGACAACATAATCAAAGGAATCCTTTTGACTTTTGAACTTTCACTCTGAACTTTCACACATTTTATTCACGTACATTCTCTCACTGGGAAAATCCTACTTATGTTTTAATATCCAATTCTTGGATCATTTACTCAGTGAAATGTCCCCATCACCACATTGAGGCAAAGTTTCTTATTCTACAGGTAAAAGACATTACCTTATTAGCATTATTTTAAGAGGATTTTCACAAAGACATGGTTTATTTGGCCTTAAGTGCGTGGTGTGAAAGCTGAACCATATGTAAATGTGTTTGGTACCATCTTGAAGCATAGTTCAAGGCACCTTTGACTAATTGTGCAAACTTGTGAATCTTTAATTAACTTTGACTAAATAAGGCAACTGAAATGTGTGAGAAAAAAATACATTCACACTAATATGTTCCTTTTAGAAGAAAATGTTTAGGGGTAAAGGCAGTTGCCACAAAATTACAAAGTCAAGGGGAAAGTACAGAACAGTGCCAGAAGCCGCAATCGATGGTTCTGCAAAATAGTTTTGGCTCAAAGTTAATGGTGTGTGTTTAAGGAAACGATGAGTGGCTTCCACACTTCAAATGCAATCCACCTGGGTTATACCAGGGGAACAGCTATCTACTAAAAACTTTAGAGTATATACATAGAGTATGTAGGACAGGAAACCTCGCTTGCCTAACCAAAGGCAGAATTCTTCCAAAAAACAACCCTAACTCACTGAACATTACTGATCCAGGCATAAATTCAATAGCTGGATTCAGCAACTGAGCAGCGTAGGAGAGAGTCCTGGCATGATTGAGAATTTGTGCTATTTTAGCAGAGTCTGATCTTGTCTTAGCTTACTTTCTAGATGGACAATGGTTTGACCAAGTCAGTAGATTAAAAACAAACAAAAATAGCATTTTTTTGGCTTTCATTAGACATATGTTATCTGTATGTCACACACACACACACACACACACACACACACACACACACATATGTATGTGGTGCTGGGAATCAAACTCAGGGCCATGTATATGCTAAGCACATACTGTACCACTCGGTATACCCCAGTCCCTAGCTATACATTTTAAAAGATGAGTTGAAGTTGGGCATGGTGATGTATGCCTGTAATACCAGTACTTGAGATATTGAGACAGGAGGATCACAGGCTCAAGCCCAGCTTCAGCAACTTAACAAGACTCTCAGCAACTTAGCAAGACTCTGTTTTAAAACAAAAAATAAAAAAGGCAGAGATGTACCTCAAAGGTAGAATGCCCCTGGGTTCAATCCCTAGTAACTTTTCCCCCAAAATAATGAGTTGAGTTGCTATATCTCATTCCCTGTTACCTTCAAAATGAGTATATTTTGTGACAGAGGGAATCAGAATATAAGGAAAGATGCCATCTTTTGCTGTAATAATCACAGCTGAATTGGGAAGACATAAAATGTACATGAAACAATAACTACAGAAAAAATTGAAAATCAAATATATTGTTTGTAAAACTTCTCTCTCACATGACAAATGATTTAAGCAGATTTTTAGGATGAGAAGCAAGAGATGATATTTTCTCATATAGTAAGACTTGGGAAACATCAGTTATAAAGTCAGCTTACTCGGTGAATGTTCATTCTGCATTTACATAATTGAGGTTCTCAATGTTTTGATGTTTTTTCCATAAGTTATTCTTTTAACAAGTTGAGTTTAATTCTGCTATGGCAACCCAATAGGCAGATTCACTCATAATTAAAAACCTGACAAAGCAGCCAGTGTTTATTAAGAGCCTGCTATGAGCTCAGCAAGGCTGAGATTAAGCTGTTTCATGAGCGATTGAGATGAGATGTTTCATGTGAGATTAGGAAGAATGCATCCTTGGCCTTTTAGACTAATAATCCAGTTAAGAAGATAATTGGCACACAGACATAGAGGCATCCTAGACCAAATCAAATCAGGCGCTTGTGGTAGGGGAGAAAACAGCAAAAACTCCTGGTCTACAGGGCACTTCCCAGCACCCATATGGCCTTTACAGCGTGTTCTTACCCTCCTCGCTCCATTTCCACAAGCCTGAAATGTGTTTCTTCAAGGTCTACCATAAATGCTATCTCTTACTTGATTTCTGGTCAATCCATCTGTTTTCTTTCATGAACTTTAGACTGCACCTCTCTTATTGCAGGATTATTTTATACTTAGTATTATAGTTCTAGTATCTGGGCCTTAGGTTCTCCCTTTTCTCCAAGAGCATCTTGACCAAAAGGACCAAATCTGATTTTTCTTTCTAACTTTGGCAGAGCCTAATGCTAGCTACACATTCAAGAATTACTGGGTGAATGAATGAATGAATGAGTTAAAAACTAGTAACTAGCCAGGTGTGGTGAAGCATGCCTATAACCCCAGTATTTGTGAGGGCTGAGACAGGGGGAATGCAGGATCAAGACCAGCCTCAGCCATTTAGTGAGATTCTCAGCAACCTAGTGAGACCGTTTTTCAAAACAAAAAATAAAAAGGTCTAGGAGATGTATCTCAAAGGTAGAATGCCTCTGGGGTCAATTAACCCCCAGTATGAAAAAATAAAAAAATTAACTTATAAATAATATGTGGAGTAAACTATAAAGTACATATTTGCCTTTGTACCTACTCATGGATTCCCTACAAATCTGTTAAAGTAGCACCCTAGGTCTTTAAGCAAAAATAACAGTCTGCCTGATGATTAAAGACAAGAAAGATTACAACAGAGTTTAAGATATTAAGGAAGAAGCTTTTGGTCCCAAGTGTGATGTGTCAGGGACAGGACCAGATTATTAGCAGCAGTGATGGAAGACAGGACAAACAATGATTGAGTAGCCACAGGACTTGGAAAAGGTAGGTAATGAATTTGTTATCTTTCTAATTTGCATAAAGTTTTACATAATATTTTGTCATTGCAGATGCCACAAAATTAAGCAAGGATTTGCAAATGAAGGAGAATCACTGGATAGAGGAGTGCTAAATTCCAATCCTAGTCTAGGGGTTCCCCAGCTATATGACATTGAACAAATACTTAACATCTCTGCCCCTCTATTTCTTCAAGCATAAAATGGGCATAGTAATATTGAATTCTTTTGAATACTGTGAAAAAAACAAGAGAAAGTAGGAAAAGTATCTATTGCAGTGTCTGGCATATGTTAGTTAACTGGCCCAAGGTAATTATCAATGATTATTTGATGAATTTATGAATGAGCATGTCACTGTAGAGGTCGAAGGACAAGTTGGACAGAAAGAACAAGCCCCTGGAATAAAATGAGAATAGTTGAGGGTGACAAGAATTAATGGAGGAGTTCAGTGCCCTCTGATTACTTTGAATTGTGACAGGCGACCATGTCAAAGAAGTGAGCACAAAAATGAACTGGAAGAAGGAGCGGGAATCAACGGGGTTCATTTTGGGGCTAACTTGAGGCCCACCCCAAAATGAACAGAACATGTCTTTAATGTGAACAGTTTTTATTATGTTGCATGGCTCTTAGATATAAATAGTTTGTAGTTAGGATAAATGTCTGTAATTACCATTATGGGTACATGGCTCAACCAAGCATTTGCTAGAATAACTTACAGAAAAAATGATGAATTAGGCAGGGACCTAGGTTGCCTCAGTCATCTGAATGACCAAGGCATGAGGTAAAGAACAGTCATGACAGTGCATGCCAATCACTTACAGGACTGGACTCCTGCCTTCTGCCCCTTTTGCTCTTTTTTTTTTAGAGCTCCCAAAACTTACAGGAATGAAGCACAAGGACCTTATAGCATAAAAGCTTTTATATCCCTTAAGATCTAGAAGAAAAGTTTAAAAAATCTCCTAATGTATCAAAGATGATTTGGTGAAAATAATTCCAGGTTAAATACATGTGTATTTTGTAATTTTACCACCAAGTATACACTAAGTGTCCTTGAACCTAAATAGTTTAGACTGCTAAGTATAAATTCATGGCACTCGAGCCAGCTTCCACCCACTCTGTTGTCTGGGTTCTCATTCCTGGGCCCCAGCAGTTTAGAGCAGAGAAGCTTCCTGCATGGCCTCATGGGGGACATTACCAGCCAGGCAGACTCCTTTCTTAGAATCTACCACAACAGGCTTCTCTAGGTGTCAAGTACAAATGGATTGGGATTGGCTTCCAAGGTAAAACCCGTTTGTCATCCTTGGTTCAGATATTTATCAGCCTGAAGGCAGGCACCTGGAACAGATGCTCTCCAAAATTCACGTCCAGGTCCGTGAGTCTATGAACCTCCCAGCTCCAATAATCGAATTAGCAGAACAAGGCCATGATTTTGTAAGGAGGAGACTGGAAGTAAACGAAGATGAAGGTGATTTATGTCTCTAGTTGCATGGCTATCTCTATCTTTATCTTGGCATCCCTTTGGTTCTTCTAGTTGTGAATGTGTGTGTGTGTGGGGGGGGGGTTTATAGGATTTGTACCTATTTAATTTTACCTATGTTCATAATTTTATCCCATGTATGCCTAAGTTTGCAATCATTTTTCATCGTTTTTGTTCAGATCTTCCAGTGTTTCTGAACTGACTCATAATTCAGGCTCAAGTCTTCTAATAAATTTCTCCTGGCATTACTGATGAGTCTGAAATGCAGTGTGACTAGACACTTTTTAAGCCCCTGGCACTTTGCACAATGACGTTTGAATGGAACATATCTGGCGTTCTCTTCTCTACATACTGCCTTGTTTCCAACAATTCGAGAAGAATAAATGTTTGACTATCAAGTACTGCAGATTTTAAACCAATTTATGATCTTTATATGCCCACCCTCATATATTTGAAAAAGTTATTTTTCTTCTTTTTTCTTATTTCTTCTCTTTCCTCCAATAATATTATCCTGTAAAGATAAATATCTGGACCTTATTCCAGAAAAGTTGTACGTGTGACTATGTATTTCCATTTTTTTCTGTTACTATTTTACTTTTTTCTTTTTCCTCCAAACAATTGTGCGTGTATCTTTTTATGTATTTCCCATTCCATGCAATATTTTTACTGAAAGTAAAGTTTAAGCAAAGGTGCTATACTTATACTATGCAGTTATTTCCTTTCCCATTTCTTTCATGACACAAAATAAACAGAGGTCTAACTTTGATAATCTTTTGACTCCATAGAAGACATACGCGTGCCTGCATGATTTTATCATTATCTATACTGAAGGAACTTTTAGTTATTCATGAACTTCACCAAAACTCACAGTATAAAATGAAAGTTCATTTTAAAGAATTCTATACTTTTTGTCATTTTTCATGGTGTACTTTCATCGAATGGCATTGAAGAATGGTGCAAACAAATATTCTAGGGTGAGAAGGAGCACATAACATTCTGGGGGTTTAAATGAGCAGGGTGTTTAAAGCATTTTCAGGAGTGGTACAGATAGGAAACACAGTCTCAAATCAACCAATCACAAAGGATATTACAAGTTCAAAAAAGGTGGCACCCCTAACTGTTACCTGGGTGTCTTTACAACATTTTAATTTGCTTTAAGGGAGGGGGATCTTGCTAAAGTTTCTCCAATTCATCTTAAAATTAAACACTCCAGAGACCATTCTTTAACAACTCTTTTGGGTCATTCCAAAACACCTCTGTTATGGAGATTAATACTCTTTGATTCTGAGCCAAAAGCATGGTTTTCAGATGTTACAATTACCTGTTCAGCTTCTCAGGGGCAATTATTTGAAAGGAGTAAATGCTCTCGCTACAACTGCCTCTGTGGGAGCCTCAGTAATTGCCATTCATCAGGGCAGCAGCCTGCTGAGGGCATCAATTCATAAACTCTGAGTCATCAATAAACTGGAACCTGGGCCCCTGGTGCCAACATTCTTTACACAATGAAATATTATTACTGGCAATTAGGTAAACAATGAGCCAACCAGGAAATGGAAGGGAGGTTGCCAATGACTACATTAGCGATTCATCCACAGATGTCTTGATACTTTTCCTATGAGAGAAACACCTAGGGGCAAGACTGTGCACCACCAGGAACAAACTATGACAAAAAAAACCTTCACAGACTGGAGTATGAAGGAAGAAGGAAATGTTAACAGATGAGTTTGGGTGCTAATCAGGAAATGTGGTGTGAAGTAGTAGACAGAAACCTCCTTATTGTAGATATCCTTACACCTCACATGCTACCTTAAGGGAAAAAAAATAAAGAAAAGAAAGCTGTTCTGTTCATGGTTGATCTTGTGGACATAAAAAGATAATAAAGGAATATTACATTAAAAAAAAAAAAAAAAGGCTGGCGGAAGCCAGGGTGGCAGTGCATGCCTATAATCCCAGTACTTGGAAGGCTGAGACAGGATTATCGGTTCGAGGACAGCCTCAGCAATTTAGAGAGACCCTGTTTCAAAATAAAAAAAAAATAGAAAAAGTGAAAATAAAAGAATAGAATAGGTCTGGGGGTATAACTCAGAGGTATAGAATGCCCCTGGATTCAATTCCCAGTACAACAAAAAGAAGAAAGATGAGGAGGGGGAGGGGAAAACCTGGTGGAGAGTAGAGTGGATGGAGCAAGAGGACATATAACTGGATGCAAGGAAGTACGCTCCACAGCCACGGCCCTGGGGTGAAATGGCTAACAAGGTGCAGGGAATTTATGTCACTGAACAAGGATAATTTGTGACATGCATGAGAGTTGAAGAAGACTTTGCCTATGAAATGTGCTGACCATGATGTATCAATGAGGTGAATGAGGTGGGCATTATCATTTCTGTGATGTTGTTTTCATGGGAGAAGAAGATTGGCTATAGGATAGGAGATGAAACACACTGACTCCCAGACTCTCCCCACTCTGCCCTGTGGCCTTCCTTCTTAAGCTCCTCACTGTGTGTGTGTGTGTGTGTGTGTGTGTGTGTGTATGTGTTTGTGGTGGTGGTGGTAGTGTCGGTCGTACTGGGGATTTAACCCGGGGGCATTCTATCTCTGAGCTATACCCCTGTCTGATTTTATTTTTTGTTTTTGAATAGGGTCTCTCTAAGTTGCTGAGAGTCTCACTGTGTTGCAGGGGCTGCCCTCGAACCTGTGATCCTCCTGTCTCACTTTTGAGGTGCTCACACCAATCTTAAATTACATTTCCAACTCATCCAAAACCTACCACTAAGGCTTTTGGGCCCAAACCCCTACCCCTCAGAGCCATTCCTCTCACAAGCTTCTGACTAGAGGGAGAGTGAAGCCATACTTCTGTGCTACAGCTAGAAGACGGAGGAGTGAAGCCCACTAGCAGTTCCAGAGGAGCACAGACACAGGGCTGGGAAAGTGATCTGAAGCGACAAGCTGCCCTCAGGTTGAAATGCAATCAGAAAGGACACGTGATGGATGTGTGGGACATTTTACGAGGTGAAAAAGAAAGTAACTCCAAACCAGATAATTTTGGTCATTTTTCTGTCTAACTTGGAATTGATGAGTCCCTCATCTCCGCTCCTGTTGTTTTTAGCTGAATAAATAATGCTGCTGAAAGCTATCTGATGGCATAAGAGTGCACCGCTCCAACAGGAAAAATCTGTCAGAGGAGAAATGGTGGGAGGTCAGGAATTTTTAAAAGACGCCATAGAGAAATGATGTGGTTTGGGGTCTGTTCCTAAGTGCAGTGCACCCTGGGTCAGGAAATTCTTTTGACTGATAAATCACATTTTATTTTTATATGAACCTTAAGTTTATTAAATTCATTTTATATATCAAACAAGTTAAGGATCAATAAAATGCATTTCTGGAAACTGAGCAGGAAACGGCAGTCCAGTGGTTAGAACACAGCTGGAGAATGAGGAGTTTATGTTGTTTTCTCCACTACCCCAAGCGCCCAGCTTCACGGGATCTGGGCAGAAGAGCAGGTGGTTTTTCTTCTCAGTCTCTCATTTGAGAACATAGCAAAAACAGAAATACAGATTTTTCCACTCTTTTCAAAGCACTCACCCTATTCATGCCTGCTGGTTTCTCGTAGTTATCCTTTTCCTTCCCTTTATAGGCCAACTCAAAATTTGGGGAAGATTAAGGTATAAGACATACATTCTAAGATCATATTGCAGCAATATTTTATTGATTTTTTGTTTTTAGTTTTGTTTTTTTAATGGCACTGGGGATGGAACCCAGGGTCTCAAGCATGCTCAGGCAGATGTTCACCATCGAGCACGATTAAAAATAATGTCAAGGCAGGACAAACCTTAATAAAAATTTCAAAGTAGTCATATGTCACCTTTGTTCAGTATAGGAACATGAGCTAAGAGAAGAGGAACTGAGTATCCTACAGTCAGCTAGATAAAAAATGTTTTAAAGAATTTTATCAGAGGGACATGGTGGCGCACACCTATGATTCCAGTACTCACGAGGCAGGAGGATTAAAGGTTTGAGGACAGCCTCAGCAACATAGTCAGACTCTCAGCAACTTAGCAAGACCTTATTTCGAAACCAAAAAATAAAAAGGCCTGGGGGTGTAGCTCAAAGACTTCTAAGCTTGCTCCAGGTCTTAGATATGGGATTAATTCTTAGACTTAAGAAATAGTCATTGGAAAATAACTATCAAAGAAAATGTTTCCCAAACTCAGGAATATCCTGGTGTAGCCTGTGTCTATAATTAGGCAAGTAAAACAAATTATATCAAGAATTGCTTTAGACTTTGTGAACTATGTAAGGACAGTAAACATTTTCACATGAAGATGTGATTTACCTTTTATTACTGCTTTCTTGTGAGTTCAACTGCCTATCATTTTCTCCCTCATTATAACATCAACTGTTGAGAGCAAAGATTACATATTCTCTTTCCTGTGGATCCCCATAACCCCTGGCACCACCAACAGCCCAAAGTACTTGACGCCGTTGGTTAAAGTGTTTTTCTCCCCTGGAAGTATGAAATTCTCCTCAGCCCCCTAAAGAAACAAATAAGTAACATAATATCACAGACATGAACTGATATATAATTGCAATGATAAAGAATTTAGAATGTCAATTTTTTAATTTTGTATATAAATTTTGCACGACCTATGATATTTACATTATTTTACTGATTTTTATTTTTTGTGGTACTGGGGATGGATTGAACCCAGGGGTGTTCTACCTCCAAGTTACACCTCCAGACCTATTTTTTAATTTTTTTTTTTTTCTCTACTGGGATTGAACTCAGGGGCATTCTACCTCCGAGGTACACCCCCAGCCCTATTTTTTATTCTTTATTTTGAAACAGGGTCTCACTAAGTTGCAGAGTGCCTCACTAGGTAACCGAGACTGGCCGGGAACCCGGATCCTCCGGTCTCAGCCTCCCAAATGCTGGGATTACAAGCATGCGTCACCACGCTCTGCTATTTTTTTTTATTTTTTATTTTGAAACAGGGTCTCTCTAAGTTGCTGAGGGTCTTGCTAAATTGCTGAGTTTATCCTCTAACCTGCAATCTTCCTGTCTCAGTCTCCTAAGCACTGGGAATATAGGTGTGGGCCACCACACCTGGCTTATTTTATAAAATCCATAAGACTTACTATGTTAAATAATAAGCATCTTTAGAATAAGCCAAGAGAATTTCTCCTTTATCAATCTTAATCTAATCTTTGCCTTTTTACATTAACTCTAGTCTGAAGCATATAACCTGTAATTTAAATATCTGACTCTAAAATTCCTCTGTTCCTTTGTGATCTTAGGTTTTAATGCCAAATACAACCTGATTAGTGATTTCCCTTTAGGGTCTTTGTGAAACTCCTGGGTGGGAAAGGTCTCATAGACCAGAAGACACTGGGTCACATTTGAGTTTAAATGATTTACTGCACTTCTGTGGCACTTGAAATCTCCAGCACAGAGTTTGGGATTGATTTTAAAGGAATCTGTTACTGGTCGCTTATTTTAATTGTTCACTGGACATTCTTTATATGAAGAGAAATGTTTTAAAATACATCCCTGACTCAATAGGAAAATGTTTAACTCTTACCCATTGATTTGTCCTTTGGAGCAGTGTGGTCATTATTTATGTGTTACAAGGTTGGTAAGCAAAATTAACCTCTTCTCACAAAGTATTTACAATGTTAAGGGAACAAATACAGTTCTCTACAACAAACTGAAGGACAATCCAACTAATGTCTCAATGAGTCAAGTTAATAGTAGTTGAAAAATAAATATTAAGATAAACCTTTAAGCCGGGCGTGGTGGCACACGTTTGTAATCCCAGTACTTGGGAGGATGAGACGGGCGTGGTGGCACACGTTTGTAATCCCAGTACTTGGGAGGATGAGACTGGACGATTCAAGTCTCAGCAACTTAGTGAGACCCTGTTTCAAAATAAAAAATAAAAATAGGGCTGGGGGTATAGCTCAGAGGTAGCCTGTAGCTTAATTCCTAGTACCACAAAAAAAAAATAAAATAAAGTTAAAATTTCTCTTGGAGTCAGGCACGATTATTGATTAGATTTTACCCAATGTAAATGTAAATGTACCCATTCAAATGTAGGAGTTAAGATTAACAGCAACAATCAAAAGGCACAGAGACTTAGCACTAAGAATGTTTCCTAACAAGGTTGCAAGCAGGAGTTCTAGACTGCTCCGCTGCTGCTATTGTTTAAGCCTTGAGTTTTATAGGTTTATTAAACCTTATTGTATGAGGCTAGTGATTTGCTGTCTTGAACTCAGAATGTGGTTTCTTATGTCACCAATAGTTGAAGCAACCTGTCACAATTTTGTTTATTTCTACATGGTTACCTAAGAACAATGAAATAATCCTCTTCGGCCTTCTTACAATAGAACAATTGCTTAGGTGATTGGCTTAGCTCACCACTGAGGGTTTTTTTTCTTTGCATCAACATCTGACTCATCCACTTAACAGATAATTCCTTTGTACTTCTATAGATTCTAAGCTAATCATATTCTATTTCATTCATGGGTGGCCAAATGCTACTGACTGTTAAAATGTACAAT
Source organism: Graphiurus murinus (assembly GCA_004027655.1). Taxonomy (NCBI): domain Eukaryota; kingdom Metazoa; phylum Chordata; class Mammalia; order Rodentia; family Gliridae; genus Graphiurus; species Graphiurus murinus. The sequence continues at coordinate 3,644 of PVLC010020419.1, read as the reverse complement.
ATTTATTTTCCTCTTTTGTTTCCTGTTCTCTAATAAAGTATCTTCATTTTTAGAGCCAACTTAGTATGCAATCAGGTGACCTGGATTTGAAACTTGGTTCTTATTCACAAGCTCCTGGGCAAGTAGCAACTTTCTATACATACATTTCTATTATTTGCAAAAAAGGTATAGGTAGAAAACCCTTATGATGATACTTCACATCATAATACAGAACAATAATTAGTTATTCATTGGATCCTTTGTACTTGCAACATAATTCACAAAGATTCTAATGTGGAAACAAAGATCAGAAGACACAGTATTTTTCTGCCTTTAAGTAGTTAACAGTCTCTGAGATAATTCCATGGACAAAAATATTAACAATGCCAGATAATATGTACCAAAGAGGAAAGAAGACAGAGTGTGTCGATGCTATGTTGTTTTTCTCTCGTATCCCTGTAATGTACAGTAATTCCCTTTATTTCTGTTGCTATGAAGGATTCTTTTGTCAGAGCTTGCTTGCTTGTTGCCTCTTTTCCTATTAATCCATGTAGCAAAGCAGTATAGCGTACCACTATAGCAAGCAAAGTTGCTAATAAAAATACCAAAACATAGAAAACATACTGTGAGCCGGGCATGGTTGCGCATGCTGTAATCCCAGCATTTGAGAGGCTGAGACCAGAGGATCTGGGTTCGTGGCCAGCCTCAGCTACCTCTGCAACTTAGTGCGACCCTGTTTCAAAATAAAGAATAAAAAATAGGGCTGAGGGTGTACCTCGGAGGTAGAATGCCCCTGAGTTCAATCCCCAGTACTGCAAAAAAAAAAAAAAAAAAAAAAAGAAAGAAAGAAAACATACTGTAAACTTCTTCCTGTGGGCCAAGTGAATGGAACTCAACTCCCCTTCCTTTATGACTCACTGTACAGCAGAGTTCACTGATTCCAAAAGAGCAGAGGTCATATTCTATCTTAGCTTCGAAACCCAAATATCTAGCCAAATGTCCTTGATTTCAGAGATGTGACTAGTGAAAATATCACTCTCTCCTGGTCATGGTGATTGCTTCAGAAAAGGGAAGAATAATCTGAAACAAGACTCAGAACTTTTCTGCCAGGATTGTTGAAAGATTCCTTCTGTCTTCTCTTTTTGCCAAGCTGTTATAATACTAATGTAGAATTGCCAACAACCATCTTGCTGCCACCTGGAGAGAATCTGAGAGGGAAACAAAAGAACTAGAGACATAAAGAGAAAGGAAGGGCACACACAACATTGAACCTTGGTAATCTAGTGGGTTTACTTACCAATTGACCTCCCTAGTTCATGAACCAGTACATTCCCTCTTTGCTAAACCAGATTAGATCCTGAGGCTCATGCACAAGACTTAGAGCAAATGCTATTATTATCATTGATGCTATTCACAGGAATTTATATAAGTCTTTCCAAAACAGTTTTATTACCTGCATAGTTATGGAAGTGGAAACCGTCATCATCATCATTGCCATCAAATCCCATTCACTCCACAACTTTAACATTGCCATTCCCATGGGGCTTTGCAGTTTACAAGGAATTTTGTCACACTGGATTTGAATTACAATCCAAGTTTCAAAATGGGAGGCATTATTATTATTTTATGCTTAATAAAATTTAAAATTTCATCCATTAAGTAACTTGCCCAGGTTTATTCATTGTAGATGAAATACCTGTTTCTAAAACCTCAACTGTTTTATCATAAAAATAACTGTATATTGATTTATACTTATAGCCAAGATAGAGCCATAGATCCAGATTTACCTTCTTCTCTTAAACAACAGGAAAAAATGGAGATACACACATACACACACACACACACACACACACACACACACACACACACACACACACTTTCCAGACATTACAAAGCATGCAACACAAGACTATACTCTTTGAGAGAAGGTAACAAGCAAGGTAAACATACAATTGTGCTGGCTTATTGTCTCAGGACAGTTTCCGGATCACAATTCAGGAAGAAAAAAATTCAAAAAGTCTCTTTATAGCTAAAGAGACAGAGAAAACAGTCCAAGGAGGCCATGGCAGATAGAATACAAGGAAACAATATCAGAAGGAAGGGAGCCACAGGGAGTTGCATAGAGAGACAGAGAGCTCCAAAAATCTGCAGAGGAAACTCTTGAGCTTTTGGTTGAGTGTTAATCAGTGTATACTGGGATAAAATCAGCTAAGTTCAGAGAAAGAGTCACTAGGAAGGAGTAAACAGAAGAGCTCCTATGCTCACACCCATCAGAGAGGAGTTTGCATTCCCACCTGCCAGAGTAGATCTATCTTATCTTACAGTAAAAGGTAGAATTGCCAAAGAGGACATGCACTGGTAATGGTGTTGTATTAGCCCTAGACTAAAGCACTCCCACCCAGGCTTCAACTCTAACAAAGTTTAAAAGCAAATCTCAAAATGATCCAAATTATTCCAAGCAACTGGACTACATACCAAGACAAATCCCAATATTATTTAGAGAAATGCAATGCAATATTGCTCTCAGTACAAGGAATTTTATAATGTCTGCTGTCCATTAAAAAAATTAAGAGGCATGCTTTAAATAAGCTGGAAAATGTCACTTCTAAAAAGAGAAAATCAGTGAATAGAGATGTCACCAAGACAAGAGTCCTGAGGAGGTATCCAAAAGGAAGGTGAACCTTGATTCAGGACATGAGGGTCCTTGATGTCACCAAAGAAAGAAATTTAAGGACTAGTTACAGTGAGACACAGATTGATTTTATTGACAGAAGAAAAGAAGGGCACACTCTGAGAGACAGGTTAGAGCACAGGTGAAGGCAAGGGCTGCACTAGCTAGACCTTAGCTAGGCAGAGGTATACAGGTAAAATCTTTAGCATAGGGACATGACCTGTGAGGATGTGTTTAAATCTACTTCGTTTTTGGACACTGGAAATATTAATTATTACCTACTAGGGATTACTTTCTTCTTTTTTGTGGTAAAAAAAAATTTAATAATTTCCCCAACCAAGAAGCTGTTTTTTTGTTTTTGTATTTGTTTTTGGTGTGTGTGTGTGTGTGTGTGTGTGTGTGTGTGTGTGTGTGTGTGTGTGTGTGAACCTAAAAGTAGTAGTACATTGATGTAACATCGAGGGTTGATAGAAGGTATGGCCATCAGTTGGCTTACAGAAAGGGTGGGATAATTGATTTGATTGTGCTGTTTGTGAACAGAATATGTGAAAGTAAACTTTGAATCTGGGTTTGTGATCATGGCCACTGTTATTTTGTCCCTTATGTCTCCTATCCTATCTTAGAAACATTCCCAGATGTGACAGAGATGTGGGGATTAAAAGAAAAGTACATTGGGACAGTTAAAAAATGTGTCATATGTTCATGGAGATAGACAAAGAAAGAAAAATTAAAATATAAAAAAAAAAACTAGTAAAAGCTCTACGAATAAAAATAGAGTGTATAAAATCAAAAGTTGCCGGGCGTGGTGGCGCACGCTTGTAATCCCAGCATTCGGGAGGCTGAGACCGGAGGATCCGGGTTCGCGGCCAGCCTCAGCTACCTAGTGAGGCACTCGCAACTTAGTGAGACCCTGTTTCAAAATAAAGAATAAAAATAGGGCTGGGGGTGTAGCTCGGAGGTAGAATGCCCCTGAGTTCAATCCCCAGTACCGCAA